>CAUYQV010036442.1:0-48053 GCA_963574575.1 Galagoides demidoff
TACTTTCTAGGCGCGACCTCCAAGTCTGAACTGTGTGCGTGTTCTTTCATTCTCCTTCTAAAGCTACTATAGCTCTCTTCTCCCTTCACACACCGAACACGCACGGTGCCGCCCTCTCCGCCGGACGGGGAAAGGCGACATTCTTCATTAGCCTCTTTCTTATTCTCTATAGCAACTATTTCAACCTTATTCACTTCTTCAATCCAGTGGCTTTTCCCTTCACACTTAGTAAATAACATTGATACTGAACATGGACACTTTCTTCAGATCCATTCTCAACTTTCCATTACACCAAACTAACACATTTACTCACGTCTGTATCCATGCTTTCTCAAAGAGTGATGTCCTCTTTTTTCTGAAGCAAATCATGCCGACTGTGCAATCCATCCTTTTCTTTCCTGTCCCTCAGGGGCCTGACTTTACCAATTTTCTTTTTGCTTCAATCTCTTAATTGCTGTTGATAGGTTCTCATCAGCTTTGAGACAGGCTGAAGTCTTACTTAAAAGACAAAAATAAAATCACAAAACTTCCCTCAAGTCCACATCTTCCTCGCTAGCTTTGGCCTTTCTTTTCATAGCTAAACTTTGTGAAATTATTGTTTATAGTCACAGTCTCCATTCCCTCACTTCTTATTCCTTTTCAACAACTCTAGCCTCTCTTCTGCTGTGGTCATTACAGGCAGCATTAGTCGCTCTTAATCTCACCTTTCTCAGATCTCTGAGGGCTCCATTTAGATAGTCTATCTCAAAAATGCTGCTGCTTCTCACGAGTCTCCCTAAGTAAATTGACTTAATTAAGACTACATGATCCACTGAAGTTCTAAAACAGGCAAAGCTGTCAAGGGTCAGGAGAGAAGTCTGGACAGATGTCAAGGACATTGGTAAATAGCATGACTTTAGTGAGTTCCACTGTCCAGGGTCTGGACATCAGCTTTAAAACTGAAGTTCATAATTGAACTACTATATTGTTCTCAAAAAGGAAAATGATAAATTTTAAACTCGTATGATATAGGTGTAAAAAAAACCTTAGAACATCATTAATTTGTAAAGAAAAACATAATTGGCAAGTATATTTCTCTGCGTGGGAATAGTGTATGGAAAGCAAAAATATCAGAAAGTTGTTAAGGTTGGGTTTAGAATTGATCAAGGGGGTTTTGTGTCTGTTAGACAAAACCAGGCCAGAAGCCTGCAGCATTCACCTCCACATCGGAAATGACCTCGGAAGGCAAGATCTCCAAAGACTTGGGAGGTAGGATACCACTCTGGCATTAATGTTAGACTGTGAATGTCATTTCTGTTTAAATATTAAACCAGTCTTATGCCAAGCATTCATTCTCCAACCTAAATATTAAAAAATGTTAAACTATTTTTTAAGAATATATTGGGAACATACCAGATACTATGTTCATTTTATGTGTGATCTAATTCCTGATGTTTTAGGAAGCTCTTCTTGGTTAGAATAGGTTATTTAAAATGCCCTAAAGCAAAGTTTCATCAAAGCCATGAATCAGATTTTCAAATAAATAGTGTGTTTGTTATCAAGTAAAAGCATTATTTCTTTCTGTTTCTAAAAAAAGAAATCCTGCCATGAAAACATGCAATTTCCAGACCTTTGCAACTTTGCAAATGGAGTACCTAATTAAAATATTAATAATATAGTTATTTTTCTCTGTTTCAGTACTCATTGTATTTGTAAATTAAAAGTGAGAAAAACCCTAATCTCATAAGCTTCACTTAATAGAGACTTGCAAAATGTTCAATTGACTTTTAGTATAAATAGTTTCTCAGCAATCCAAATATCATTTAAAAATGCCACAACCAGGCTGGTACAGTGGCTCACACCTGTAATCCTAGCACTCTGAGAAGCCGAGGTGTGAGGATCACTTGAGTTCATGAGTTCAGAGACCAGCCTGAGCAAGAGTGGCCCTGTCTCTACTAAAAAAAAAAATAGGCAGTTGTTGTGTCAGGAGCCTGTTGTCCCAGCAGGAGGACTGCTTGAGCCCAAGAGTTTGAGGTTGCTGTGAGCTATGACACCACAGCACTCTACCCAGGATGACAGAATGAGACTTTCTCTCAAAAAAAAGAAAATGCCACAACTACTTAAAATCACAATGTTCAGCACACAAAAGCATTCATTTGTTCTTGGCACATGGAAATGAAGTAATGAAGTATTTCTACGAAAGGGGGAGTATAATCCACGTGTTTCTAGGAACAATACTTCAGAAATGATCATTTTGAAATAAAATGTGCAAATATGCTTGGAGACCCAGAATTTAAAGTTATATTCTTGTCTGTATCTCTTTATCACAATTGTTACTCTATTCTTTAAAGACTTGCTATATTTTAATTCACTCTGGTTTTCTCATGTCCTTCATTTATTTGCTCGAGATAGGTCTTTTTTTTTTTCGAGATAGGTCTTAAAGAACAGCTAATACTAAGATACGAAATGTCAAATAGGTCACGTTTCACATTTAGATAGTCACTGGGGTCTGGTAGAGAGTTCTATGGTGATATAATACTCGATTAAACTTCTAAGAACACACTGGACATTCAGTTTTCTTTCAAGATATTCAACATTAGACAGTTTGTTACCCAAAGGGATTTAACAACAACAGGTTTGTAAGATTGATGAAGATATTTGGCTATTTAGGAGGGAAGGTAGCGTGATGGTTATGAATGTTGGTTTTCCAGAACTTAAAACATGTGTTTGACAATGTCTAACTCTGACACTGTTGGAGTCAGGACAAGTTAATATAATACGTATGTATCTCCAAGTTTCAATTTCTTCAGATGAGAAATGGGGATGAAATTACCTGTGTTAACATAACAGTGCCTATTAAATGAGATAATGCATGTAATATCTATACCATGGTGCCTGGCACAATATAGATGCATCTAATCATAATGATTAATATGGTTTTCCTATTCTCACTGATGTTCCAACTTCATTGAAATCAGCTATATCAATCTAAAATGCTACAGATTCTGCATACGGATTTATTTCTCAATAATAGTTAGTATACTTCAAAAATGCAGCCTTCCAATGTGTCAGTTTCTGGAATATAGCTTATAGGACTTTCAGTGATATTCTTAGCTACTGAGTGGGAATTTCCCAGGGGTCAAGTACCTCACTGTGACATCAGGGCTTAAGTACCTTTTTGAAGCTTGAGCACAGCTGCTGGGGGAGAGATACTGGTGGTGATATTCTCTTTTTCAACTATCATGTCTTGAGATAGTTCAGACACTAACTTCTATCTCAGGCTAACCTTTCTCTAAACCACAAGTCATGAGAATTGGGGGAGGTGACATTTGACTTTACTACCAGTAAATGACCTTTCTTTGATTCAATTATTTTTCCATAGCACACACCCTCGCTCAGAGTTGTCAAACAGAAAATGGCTCCCACTTCTATTCCCCTGTGGTTCTCAAGTCCATAGATTGTCACTATCTGGCTATGAAAAAGGGGAATGTAAAATCCCTGGATTCTTTCCTTTGTTTTCTGTTGTTAATCCATTCCTCTGTTTTCTTCAGCATGTATATAGGATTGTTTAAGCAAATGATTAAACTTTGTGGTACTGTCAAGAATTTTGGTTTCTAGAGTTGAAGCTCCTTTCAAACACTGGGCATGTACTTCCACAAGCTTTTTACAAGATTAAAAAGACATGATCATACTGCTATTGGCACTGGTTTAACTAACAGATGTTCCCCTTGAGATGCAGCCTGTCATCATTCTGCTTCAGATAATGGATCTCTCTTGTAGAATCTTACCTTTGTACCCCATGTTTGCATTAATGTATACAGCTATCAATTAATAAAAAAAAAAAAAAAAGAATCTTACCTTTGGTATCCCAGATCTTTAGGCTACCCTGTCCTATTTTCACCTCTCAACTCCAGAGTCAAATGATCATTTTTGGTTTTCCTTCTTATCTGCACAAAAATAAGTTTCTTTATAATCTCTTGCAATTAGCTGATGAAAAATATTATAAATAATAAGGTTTTTAAAAATCTTATATCTAAATTAATGCCCACTAGACAATGTCTTGTTTTCCTCTAATGGTAAGCTGTATCTTCACACAACTGAATCATATATTTTTCATTTCTTATATTAACATTTTATTGAGGATTCCAATAACTTCACTATACTTTTTGCACTATAAAATTTTAGGGTTTCCTAGAAGAATGTTTTCCCAATGCTTTTGAGTTGGTTTTTGAGATCACCCCTTGACTCAGCTCAAAATTCCTTTATTTTTGCATTAATGGAGTTCATTTCCTCAAACACTGAACACATCTGCATTTTAAAAAACAACTATGATGGATTTTAATGACATCTTAAAAAAAAAGTCTCATTTTTATGCAGAAACTTCTTGGGTCCTCATCCCAGTGGTCTAAGTTTAACTCCTACAATTTATAATTCTCATTTGGGATAGAGACAGCTTATCATTTGTTCTACATCAAAACATGCTCTCCAGAAGAAATCTGATACTATTCTATCAAAGTGTGAATTTAAGTTACCTTTTCTAGGGACCTGAGTACTTGCACAAGAGCCTTATCTCTAATTGCAAAGTGACACTCTTAAGAATATTTAAAAGAAACTATTGTTCAAAGCAGATGGAATGAGAAGGCCCTTACCATGTAGGATTTACATGCCAGCTGAACAGACCCCAAACTATCACTGTACTCAGGGAGGCAAAGTTGGTATTCACATACTTTATTTATGAATATACCTTATTCACGAACCAGTATTTTAGAATGTTTTCTTTGAAACTATGGTTCCATTTCTGGCTTCCTTGCTTCTTCATAGTGCCAATCTAGGTCAACAGGAGTAAGTGAGACCATTGTTCCATATCCTGCTTAAAAAGAGAACACTACTTCAAAGACAAGAACACTACTACCTGAAAAAAATAAAACAAGTTATCACTTTTAAAACATTGTGCTTAGATGTTCCTGTTAATCTTAACTTTTTCAGGGATTTAAGTTATTTTAGGACACCTATTTTGGGGAATTATGTTTTATGTCTAGTGAAAAAAGGGCCATCTAAATAAAAAAATATGTAATTCGTTTTCAAAAATTTCTTCTTTTTTGATAGTAGGAAAAAACTGCAATTTTCAGAGTTTTCCCCTCCTATCCTCTGCCAAAAGTGGAACCAAAACTTAAAAATATGGAGTTAATTCTGTGAGGAAACAAAAATGAGATTTTATCCCAGTTCCTTTAAAGGGTACTTAAGGTCTTTTCATCTAAAATAGATAAAACAAACCATTTAAAGAAAACGAAACCTATTCTCTATACTGTACCTTTTAGCTACACTACCTCATAAAATTTTTCTTTTGCTAATTGCACTTAGTATTTACACGATTAAACCTGTTGCATTCCTTAACAGTCACCCTGTTCACAAATTGTCAGGTAATAATATGAAATAATTTGTTTATGAAACAGAGAGGCTACATAAGTGTTTTATTCAAAATTGCATTTTATATATAATTCTAACTATTTTTACTATTTATATTTCTGAAATTTATTTTATAATATCTATCAAGCGGTTCTCATCCTTCCTGTGGACCATAGGCCAGAGCTGACTAGTTAAGGATCCTTATAATATGACTTATGAGGCAGAATCGGATCAAATTCTGATATCTTTGATCCAATCCTTTTTGTCCCTTGAAAATAGAGCTGAATACAAGAAAGGAAGTAAAGGAAGTTGGGTATGTAATTTTCTCTGTATTCGCTTAGTTTATGTTAATTGAGGATCATCTTATACCAAACACTGCACAGTGCTAGTTCTGAGAAAACAATGATGAATAGGACAGACATAATTCCTGCCCTTAAAAAGATCATAGTCTAGTGGAAAAAGACAGATTTAATTTCAGAACTGAATACACAAATATTTAGAAACTGTGTTAAGAAGGAAATATGCAAGGTGGTAACATGGGAATTCATGCTTGGAAAGAGTAGTTTTGGAAGGATGGGACAGAAAGGGTGAGGAAGAACCAGCTATGCAAAAAGTAAATAGGGTGCAGCATTTTCTCCCCACCTTATCACCGCCTTCCCAACGTGAAAATTTAACTTTCCAACTGGATACAGTGCCAAAGAATATGGTATTCCACTTTACTGGTGATATATTTTCACACATAGTACAGTTATATATGTGCTTTTAAAAATGTGTACAGTGTAGTTATGGCAAAGGACAGAAATAAATGCATCGTCTAACAACTATCAAAATACTGTCCGGAGAAATTTTTAACAATGTGAATCAATACAGTTTACATAAGGGTTCTTTCCCATGAGAGGATTTCATTGCGAGTCTTAGTACCAGGCATGAAATAGAACACACAATCTTTAATATGAATACATAATCTCGACTTCGAGGAGATACATCACGATCTTCAAATGAGAAACAAGCATGACATGTTAAGAACTTTTGCCAAGATAGTCTAATTTTCACAGGTGTTCGTGAGATCTTTGCAGTTCGAACATCTGGGATCCAATGCCTCCTGTCCAAATCTCCCCTTCTTGGAGAGACAGGGTGGCAGAATGTAAACTGTCTGAAGGCTTAGCCACTAGAGGGAGAAAGCGTGCCTCTGGCGACTGGGGAGCCAATAAAAGTCAACTCACGGAAAGGCTAGGCTTTAGGGAGCTAAATTAAGCTCTAATCAACCACGGGTGAGAACTATTATCAACTCTGGTAGCTTTGGGGAACTTAAAGATGTGCTTTTAAGACTTCACAATGGATTTTCTTTTAGCAAAGATTTGAATTGTTTGAACTATAAAGATATTTTATCTCACTTTTGAACATGTTTTAATTTCTCTTTTTTAAGGTGCGCCATAACTCTACAGGTATTTAAACGGTTAGGTTCAGTTTCTAGGAAGGACTTGTGACAACTTAGTATGCTACCCTTTATATATTAGGTATTTAGCTATTATGAACAGCACCCCAATTTTCTGAGGTAATTTAAGATTGAAATCCTTGCTATCCATTGGAATGATTAGAATGATTTATGGGTTCTCTGTTCAGACTTCCCAGAGGAAGACTTTAGGAAAACCAATTTTATTTGGGTAACTGGAAGATGAGTTAAAAAAAAAACAACTGCTTTTCCAACACTTAATTTTTGGGAATTGCACTTTCTTAAGATGGTCAGAAAGTTGTTGCAAGTCTGAGCCTAAAAGTTTTCTCCCCAATGAAAACTGGCTAATCTTGCTTGCTGTATGACACCAACTATTAACTTCTACAATTTAAAGCAGAGCATACTGTTACATAATACAATGCATACAGCAGACTTCTGAAAAATAATTCAAATTTAAATATGGTATTACACAAGTTATATAGGTATACATTATTTAGTGTGTATCAATGTGAATAATTCTTCCCCTCACACCAAAATCTAAAGAAAAGACACTATCCCAGATTTTCCTCACATGGAGTGGTACATCATACACTTGATGATTTAATTTTCAATATATCATTTCTCTTTCTCCAGCAGATTAAAAAATAAAACCTCAGCAACTATTTCTGGGATTCTTGAAAAGAGTGGGAGGACAACAGTGCCTGCTCCTACTCTTTCGGCATTGATTTTGCTCACAATCTGTGATATGGCTTCTCAGAAATGTTGTTTGGCACTCTTGATAATTTCATGTGTTTTCAAACTTAAGCCACCCAGACTACACAGTTCACTATTTTCAGCTCCTTTCATTTTCCTTTTCCCTTTAATTATAGAAGTCTCTATCCCCTCTTTCTGCAAATGTGGTCAAGAAATATACTAAATGCTACTATCTGTTGAGAAAATACGCATTTTTCTCATGACGATGCATACATGTTCTTCCCAAATCAAGAAGCTGTGACTGATAACTGATAGGAAACACTTCCAGGGAACAGCTTTTTGGACCCTCGTTCTTTCCTTTGACTTTGAGAGATGCGGCACAAACTTGGGAGAGAAAAAGCAAGTGAACACTCTAATTTTAAACTTGCACCGTAAAGCACTTTCAAAATAGTAATGGTCGAGCTGCATCTCAGACCTGAACCTCTTTCTCGGTCTGTTCCCGAGGTTCCCTCGAGCCTACTTTACGTCCTGGTCTGCGGGCGGTGTTTTCGGAAACTGCACCGCATAGTTTAGAGCGAAGCCCGAGCGGGTTCGGGGGGTCCCCGCGCACACCCTGACTCGGGCCGGGACCCCCATTCCGGAGCTGCGCGCCGGGGGCGCGGCGACAGCCGTCCCAGTCCCTTCGCCCGCCCTCGCCGCAGAGCCCAGGTTGAAAGAAAACTTCACGCGGCCGAAATGAACCTCCCCTCACCGTTTCAGTCCTTCCTTCCCAGCCGGCAGAAAACGTGAGATTTATTAGGACACGGTAAGGAGAGGGGAGGGAGGGTCCCCCCGGCTCCCTGGGAGGCGGGTCACCTGGCCCCCTTGGGGAGGCGGGGTCCGTGTCCGGGGCCGCCGGGCGCGGGGCGACGCGGCCGGGCGCGCGGGTGGGCGCGAAGTAGAGCGCGCGTCTCGGCGCCGCCGGGGCAGCACTTGTCCTGTAATCGATTGCCGAGCGCGCCGAGCGGCCGAGCGCGCAGCCACGCGCACACGCGCCCGCCAGCCCGCGCGCGCACGCTCCCACACACACACACGCACACACACAGGCGCTCAGGGCCCGCACACACGCACGCACGCGGGCGCGCACGCACGGCCGCCCGCCCCGCGCTCGGGGCCCCACATCCCGCCGCCACCGCCAGCCCGCCCTCCGCCCGCGGGCGTCTGCGCGAGCCCGGCCGGCGGGGGAGATGTGCTCCGGCTCCGCCGGATCGGTTTCTCGGGGTTTGACCAGCTGTCCCGGGCTAACCCTGCTCCTTGCTGAAGATGGAGGAAGTAAAAACAGGATTACCCTTAGCTACAGATCCACTGCCTTAGTTTCCACCACCTACTGCAGTGCACAAACACACGTTAGGCACAGGAAAGAAAGAAAGAGAGAGGACACATTAACAGTAAACACAAACAAAAGGGTGATGGGATTATTTTACTGCATGCACTGCTGAGGTAAATCTCCGCTTGGCTTTTGCGTGGTGAAGAACAGCTCTTGTTTTATTTGTCTTCTGATTCATAGATTATATATAAATATGTGTATGATTTGCAAAGGGGGGAGTGCTTTCAAAGTTAAGTGTAATTATATAGCATCTCGTTTTGCACTGTGATGTGATCAAATGACTTGTTGCTGTTAACCAGTGATAATAATATAGCTATTTTTCTCTGGGAGAGATGGATTGTGGTTATGATTAGGGTAATGATTTCTGTAAAGGACGCTCAGGGAATCGGGTTGAAGATGATGTCCTCTGCCTTAATTTATCGTCCCCTCCTTGTTATCTGTTTCTGGGATGTTAATCGATTAATCAGTTCTCATCTCTATAGCTGTCATGGATTTGGACTTGTTTTGCTTTGTTTTAACTTGAATTCCAAGAAGAAAGATTTGGTAGCGTGGAATAAATTCCAGCTGTCCAGATAGAAGGTAATATCCAGATCCTGTTGGAATTAAAAAAAAAAAACTGGTATGACACATATAAAAAGGCAGCAGTTAAATCTCTTTGACAGGTTCAGTACGGGCTAAAGAGATGGAATTAAGATTTAATTTTTTTTTTCTTTTTTGCCAAGGGCCAAAAAACAGTCCTGTGAAGTTGGCCTAGGTTCCTTGCTGGGTTCTGCCTGACTGTCCCTCCCCTCTTACCCGCCCCCCCTTTTCTTTCAGTTTTCTTGTCTTAGCTTTTGGTCGATTCTTAAGGAACCGGTGGATCAAGTTTTTTCTCTTGTTAATCGCATTGCTGTAGCACTGACTGACCTCTCTCTCTCTCCTTTTTTTCCTCTTTCCTGAAAGTACGTGGTGCCATTCCTGAGTGACTTTTCCTACTAGACCATCCCAAAGGGACGAGGGGGAGGGGTGGAAGACGGAGGAGGAGGAGGAGGAGGAGGACGAGGAGGAGGAGAAGGGGGGTGTTCCTTCTCTCTACATTTCTTGGTTTTGTTTATCAGCCGATCTCTTTGCTGGATTTGGGCTTGGAATGACCCACCTGTAAAGTGCTTTTCCTTCCTCCTCGCCTTGAACTCTGCAGGGGGCTTGGCTTGGAGGGGGCAAGGGAGGGAAAGAGAGAAGGGGGAACACAAAAAACTTCTTTCTTTCTCCCTCCGTTTATCTTCAGCCCGACATTGTCACCTCCTCTTTGAGGGGTTAGAAGAAGCTGAGACCTCCCGACTGAGCTGGAAATGGTGATGAATCTTTTTTAATCAAAGGACAATTTCTTTTGTATGTACATTTCGTTTCTCTTTCTCCTTTTTCTTTTTCTTTCTATCTTTCTCTGAGGGTTAATAACCATTTCATTGATGGGGCAGACTTCTTTCGCTTCTCCCTGACGTTTCTTTCTAATGTGTGTGTG
Source organism: Galagoides demidoff (assembly GCA_963574575.1). Taxonomy (NCBI): domain Eukaryota; kingdom Metazoa; phylum Chordata; class Mammalia; order Primates; family Galagidae; genus Galagoides; species Galagoides demidoff. The sequence continues at coordinate 10,396 of CAUYQV010036442.1, forward strand.
TTAAGTGTGTACATTTTTAAAGAGATAAACTCATTTGTGAAATATCCGAAGGAACTGCTCCCCTTTTAAACTTTACGGAACCCTTTCTTTAAAGCCTTATGTAATCATAATTTGAAAGAATTTGATAACAGTACAGCAGGTTGAAATTTAAGTGCTATGTAGTGACTGAGTTGGGAATTTGATCTGATTATTCCATAAAGAAAGAGAGAAAGAAAGAAAAGTTTTTTTGGGGGGGTAGGGAGGGTGGTGGTGAAGAAGGGGAGGGGAGGGAGAAGGGAAGTGGTTTTGGAGACAAGAAGTGAAGCTGCCTGTTTTCCAGTAAGTAATGGAGAAATTCCAGGAGCCAGGGCTAAATATACTTGGCGATCAATACAGAAATGGCTCATTGTGAATAATTTAGCTGCTGGTGCAGTGAGAGTTTTGAAACTAAAGGCAAAAAGGACCGAGGCCAAAGGAAAGAAAAAAAAAAAAAGTAAAAATCTTTTCAGAACTTGTCAATTCTTAAACTTTTTCTTTCAAAAAGAATACAGTTAGATTATCGATCTTTTCATTATGTGAATCAAAGCTAGGGGGTGTCATTTCATACAATTTACTTTTGTTTCTGAGAATTAAGTTCTGTTTTGTGTCATTGGTGCATGAAATTAATTCCCCAAACTTTAAAAAAAAGTGATTCCCTCCTGCACAGCCAAAGTTTGTTTATGAAATTTTCAAAATCAGAATATATTATTAAGTAGGCAGGCATTTGTATCCTGCCATGGTCTGGCAGGAAATTAAGGTTACACTGAACAGGTGCTTACACAGGGCTTGGGTTAGGCTAAGATGTCAATACAAGTCAGGGAGTTGACCAGTTGCTGCAGAAATCTTCAGAAAGATTTTTTGCAGAAAGTTTTTTGTTTTGTTTTGTTTTCTTAATGTTTGTTTGTCCTCCCCCTCCCTATTAGAACATGATGAACCAACTTGCAACAATTGTGAATAGAGCTATCTGTATACTGGGGAAGTCCTCAAACTGCAGTGTGATTGTGGGAAGTAGTGAATGGTAAAATACTTAAATCCCAGTTAAAGCTGGCACATTTGATTTGTAGCCCCCTCCGCTCCCCCCCTGCCCTTTGCTCTTTAAACTAAGTAAATTTTGATTAAGAGAGTCATTACTGTAGCCCATCTCACAGCACACTTATCTTTTGTATCCTATCTCCAGCAGGAATCAGATCATTTGCAGAAAGAGTTCAGTGGCTTGCAAATGAGCACATACAGTACACTGTAGTATGTTTCTTGGACACAGGTTGCAGCAGCAACATGGACTAGCTGCTTGGAGCTTCAAATAAGTTAAGAATTTAATGGCAGATACTGAAAGGAATCATTGTGTTAAGGGCATAATCTTTTGTTTTGCAGCACTGCACTTTGACTATGGAAACAGAGGCTATTGATGGCTATATAACGTGTGAGTATTCATTTTCGTTAATTTGTTATTAGTCATAAAGTTATCTTTGTATTACCTGTGTTTTAATTCCTGAATTATAAGACATTTGTTAAGAATTGGGTACTCTTATCTGCTTACAATTTCACCTTTAAATGAGTTTGAGAAAATAACAGCACAGAAGTGAAATAAGAAGGAAATACAGAAATATACTTACTACTAAGTGAAGGATAATATTTAGATCAGTAGTAGCTTACTATTTGATTTTTTTTCATTGACTCTTAAGTTTAGAAAAGGTCAAGTTACATATATGTCTACTAAATATGGTCTGTATGAAGTATTTACTACTCTTTAACCTATTTTTTCAGACATAATTAACTTCCTGGAAGTTGACATTTTTTTTTAGGAAACTCTCTTTTAAGATATTTCTCTTACAGACCACTCCTGATAGCCATACCATTATAAATCCTATATGCTTAAAAATTAAATTAAATGTTAAAAGACTTTTTTTTTTTTTTAACTAAAAGATACTTTGGAAATCAGTTACTTCATTTCCCCTTATTTTACACTTAAGACTATTAGGATAACAAAGTTTCATTTTTTTATTATTGTGGGCTAATGTGACTTTTCATCATTTTATTCACTTTCTATATATTTCTAAATGATATTTCCTTTCAGGGAAAAAATACGTTCGCTTACAATTTCAAGTCTATGCATGCCACTTCATGTATGAAGCAAAGTTAGGATTAGATTTTATGTGACAAGAATAGAGACCAAAAGATTTTATTTTGTGAAAACAGGTGACAATGAGCTTTCACCTGAAAGGGAACACTCCAATATGGCAATTGACCTCACCTCAAGCACACCCAATGGACAGCATGCCTCACCGAGTCACATGACAAGCAGTAAGTCTTCGTTTTATGATTTTCTTTTTTCTATTTCTCTAGTGACAGACTTGAATTTGTTAGGTCTGTGGGGTCCGCTCACATTGTGGTGTAGCTCCTGCTATAGATTTTGTTAAAGAAAGAACTACACAGATTTATTCCTGTTCGTTCTAGTATCATAAAACATGAGCCTGCTTACTAGTCTGAACTATCCCAAGGTGGCATTTGGGAGCTGGTGCTTACCTGTATCAGGTAAGAAAGGTTAGAATTTGCTGGTTACTGTTTTGACTTGACAGGTTTATGACTAAATTTTTTGTTGTTGTTGGATTAAAAGTATGGAAATGTCACTTTCAGAGGATGCTTCCCAGTAAAAAAAATAAAATAATTTTATATTGCCTTGGTACAAAGCTAAACTGTCGGTGGTAGAATTGCAGTGTTACTTTTTAAAAAAAGAAAACTTAAAGTTTCTCTACCAAATTGTTAGAAGTGTAATTGATAAAATATTCAACTCATTTACATCCATTTCTCTAAAGAAGTTGAAAGCACTTTGTTTGTTTTAGAATGTCCAGAGAAGAACTGAGAAAATTTAGAAGGCTGTTTTGAACTTGTAGCAATAGACAGCTTTTGCTCCTGTTTTTGCTAAAGGGTCATTCATTGATTTGATATGGTACACATTGTTTTTGTGTAATAAAAAAGCACCTTATATGCTGTCAGTGACAGAAGACAAAATAGTTTTATTTATCAAGAATATGGCAGGCTTTCTTTTAATTGTAATGTTTTATTAGTTTAGTTATCAAGTGCAAGTGCTTTATTGAGTCTTACTCAAAAGTAATTTGAAATCTCGTTTCTCTTATAATTTTGAGATGTATTATATTCTTTTGTGGAAAGGACATCTGATTTATATGTAACTATAATTTGATTTTTAAGTATTCTGTTTGAGTGATATGTGAAAGACAGACATTTTCTTTCCTTTTCTTCCCCCAAAGATTTAATAACTAAAGGAAAGGAAATCATCTACTTAATTATGAGCATATTTGAAAGTTAATTCTTATTATTCAGAGAGAACAAACTTTTTCTTTTCACATCTCTTGCAAAACTTAGGTTATTATAAATCTACAGACTTTGTTATTAATAAAGACTACTGAATTATAAGAAAAATGTATAGAATACCATTGAATATACTTTGTAGTTCATTAACTTTGTAATTTTGGCTGTTGACTTGAAGTTAAAATCGAACTGTTTGAATTTATTTATTTGATAATTTTCTTTTTACTAATGGGGAGAACGTCCTAAGAAAATTTCATTCTGGAAGGATTTCTTGAAATTTCTTTATCTTTTATAAAGGAAGACTAATAAAGTTAGGTAGTAGGTGAATACTAAATTATAGTGGTAATCTTTTATAGTGGATCTTTTGTATTAATTTAATTTTTTACTGGTTGATTTGATAAAAGTTATGTTACTATTGCAGTATGGGCAATGGAACTTTTACATTTCAACATGTACTGTTACTCATTCTTTGGTAGAATATGTTTTTATTTCTCAGATAACTTTCACATAATTTCCCAAAGAATAAAGATAGATTATATGCAGTTTCTGTTAGTTAAACAGTTAGCTTCTGGCTTTAGAAACAGTGAATATATGGGGGTAGATAGTCACTGTTAACCGGAAACTTAACTGTCATCTTCTTGCTACCACCAGAACATGAGCACGAAAATGCTTGTTTACTGGTTAATTTGCTCCTTTATTTGTGAATTTGATTCTGATTTTCTAAGTATAGTACTTGTGTTCAAATAACAGTGTGGCATGTAGGCATGATCAATTTGAACAAGTAAGAACTGTGCTCTCAACATTGGAGCTTTTCTCACCCAACAATAGTAAACTTATGTTTGGTAAAGAGATTTTTTTTTTCCCATTTACTAGCCTGTAGCAATTCCATGTTAGTACAGTTTTTGGCTAAGCTGCACGTGTTTTCAGGTTCTTTTCCAAAGAGTTGTAGGTTAAATATTTTGGCTCTCACTTCAGAGCTGTCTGTTGCATCCTTTACGGAGCCTCTATTTACAGTATCTAGGTTACCCACTTAGGTGTTAGATGGAGAAGATACCCATTTTTCCTCTCTGTTAGATCTAAGAGAATATCAGCATTTTAGATTGCCAAAGCAAATAGTGGTAGAGAGGGACTCTTGTCTATTAATTAGAGCAAGAGACCTAGAATCGGCCGCTCAGAGATGTTTGTTGGTGACTTGAAATCATTTTTATGTTGTGTGGACTGTCAAATCACTCTGAGTTCACTCGTTTTCCTAAATCCCTTTACATGCATTGCTGACTTTGTCCAATGAAACTAACTTACTTTTTTCTTGCTTTTTAAAATATCATCAAATATACTTCCTGGAGGGCTGCTGCTCCCCAAAACAATTGAAATTTTGATTGAAAGGCTTAAAGTTTCAAAGTAAATGTGAAAACCTTCATGATAGAATAAGATAGCTTCCAGCAACAGGAAGGAGAGGATGGGAATATATGTGTAAGGGGTAAAAAGTTATTTTTAAGCACTTTAGAAAAAAAAAAAAGTGAATCCTTTTGTTTTTATAAAGTAGCTGACCTTATGACCATAGAAAGTATCAATGAAGTGTGATAGCCCACTTTTTTGGCTGTAGGAAAGTGGCCGGTACCACTGTAACGTCCTAGTCATTTGTTTAGGTTATTTGGTGACTATTCTAAGATGAAGGGTATCTGTACAACTCGATGCCAGCTATTGTATAAAAAATAATGACAGCAGCTATCATTATTTGACAGTGCTAGAAGAGAGCACCGGCGACTTGGGAGAGATCTAAAAATGTTATAATGCCTGACAGTTTTTTGTTTTAAAATTCAGCATGTAAGATAATCTTCAAAAAAAGCAAGAGGCATTATATCCTAACATGTTATTATGACTGCTTCCTGTGTTTTAGAATGAATTATCTTAGAGAACTTTAATATTCCTTTTTTGTGGAATAAGGATCTCTTTGATAAGAAAATGGGCTTTGTTGCCTGAGATCATTAGTGTACATATTGAGTCTGCTGACAATCTTCGGTGTCAGGGATGACAGTGTGTGCCTTGATGGCTACTGGAAATACACAGTGTTAAGTGATTTTAAAAATAGAATTTGGATGTTAAGAATCTGAGACAGACAACTCAGACAGAACAATATAAAAATAATTTATGTTGTATTTCGGCCCATTAGATGAAACTTTGTGATTCCTACTGTTTCTGGGTTAGCTCATTTCCAATTCTTGCCTGGTGGCTTCAATATCAGTTTCAAACTATTCTACACCTGCAGCTGACTATATTGGAAAATTTTTAAGGTTCAAAAATTTGTAATTAATCCTATTTTTCTTATTTGTTTTTATAATGCCAATAAGTAAATTTATATTTCAGGTAATTATGTAAATAGTGTGATAATATATCACGACACAAAATTTGTCTCTATTACTTTAAACCCTTAAGTGGATCAACTGTGCTGTCAATACTATTTATCAGTCAGTTTGATATCCAGGTAGCATGGATGGAATTGGAAGAAGTTGTACATCTAGTTTTACAAGGCTCTGACTAATAACCAGGTCAGGGAATCTAGTTTATTCTTTTCAGAGTGCTTCACATTCATTTTTTTCTTAGCCAGTTTCCATTTTTAGAACCTAGTGAAGCAGAAGTATATTGTGATTTATACTTTTCATATGTGGAAATTGATTGACCTCTTGGGTTGCTTAGCAGAGAGGTGAAGTTATCAGGATTGGGACATAAAACTGTGATATTACATTGTGGGTTAGTTGGATAACTGGTGTCTCTACAATGTCATCCTCTCAGAGTCTTGGCCATGTCCAATATTGACCCAAGTTTTAGTGACAAAAATAGTATTACAGAAATAGAAAAGTGTTATTATGAGGGTGGAGTAGTATCAGATAATCTTGTCAAGTGTTGTGTTCCAATGCACTTTTTGAAATACAGCCTATAATGTGGGATTCAAGAGATTTCTGAGTTGTCTTCCATAGCTTAGTTTGGCAGTCACCCTTGGTTGGATTTCCGTAGGACACACCCAATATAACACAAGATAGGCTTGATGTAAAATCCTGCTCTGTTTTGAATCATAGTACTTAGGTGTGTACTTATGTACAAATGTAAGGGATATATACATTGCACCTTATATTTAGTTCTTATCAGAAAAAAAATTTTAAGTTCTGATTTAATTTCCTTATTGTTATCAGAGGTATGTATTATGACTATGTACCAATTTTTTTTTTTTTTTTTTTAGGGCTGGGAAAAAGAAACTAGAAGAGATATATATTTTGCAATTAACAGCAAAAATGCTAGGGGGAGGGTTGTGTCTCATGTTTTCCCCAATGTGCCCCCCCCCCAACTTTTTGGGCTGTTTAGTAGTTGAGATTTAAGCTCTTTGAAAAATAAAACAACTTGCTGGGTGCAGTGGCTCACACCTGTAATCCTAGAACTTTGGGGGGCTGAGGTGGGGGGATTGGTTGAGACGAGGAATCAGAGACCAGTTTGAACAAGAGCTAGACCCTGTCTCTACCAAAAATAGAAAATTTAGCTGGACGTGGTGTCATACCCCTATAGTTCCAGCTACTCAGGAGGCTGAGGCAAGACAGTTGCTGTCTTGCTTGGGCCCAGGAGTTTGTGGTTGAGTGAGCTACGTGCCACCTGTTATGAAGCCCTGTTCTTCTAGCCCAGGCAACAGAGTGAGATGTTGTCTCAAAACAAACAAACAAACAAACAAATAAAAACAACTTACTGTAGAAAGACTATCTTTATTCCCTCTATCTTTGTCTAAATCTGTCTTTCCCACTGGAAGTACATTTTTCAAATGTAACAGCATTGATTCTGTTCTCTTGGGAGTCTTCTTATAAGCCCTAATGAATTTAGATCTCTAGGTCCCATGCTCTTCCTAGTTTTTGATAAATTGATATAATTTGAATGTTTAAATGCTCATATATTTTGATTTTATGATATTCTGATATCATAGCAGGGTCACAGTCCTAAAATGAGATAGAATTTGTTGTTTTTCTTTCACTTCATATCTGTTTATATCAAATGTATTGATTAATCTGATGGTATTTTCCTATTGTGAGCTAATTGAGAGTGTATATCTCTTTTTTGATACAGATAACCCCTGTTTAGGAACCATGTCTCTTATTATAGATGTTGTGATCACAGCCGGAGTGAGGGTAGAGGAGTGTGATCTGTTGAGTGAACCCAGGCTAGCCAGCCCTGTGCCCGATGGTTTTCCTGTGTTTCCTTTGTCTCCACGGCAGTTCTGTGAGGAGTAAGGGATTACTCCATTTTATAACACATAAAATTGAGGCTCAAAAGCAGTCGATTATCAGTCATTAAAAATAAGGGTTTGGAGTTATACTGGCCTGGAATTCCTGCTTTGCCCCTGGTTTGCTGTGTTACTTCTCATCTCAGAGTTCCAGTGTCCTTACCTCTAGAGTATGGATAAGCAATGCCTGTTCCAGTGAGCTGTTGTGAGGTTTAAATAAAGCAATTTCTGGCACATGCTAAGATTCAATAAATAATCACTATTGGTATTACTCACAAGAATGAAGTTTCTTTTTCTTGGATCTACGACTCATACAGAAAACTTTGTTTTCAAATCCAGTTCTGTTTGAAATCTGGGTCTTTTGCTCTATTGTGTTTACTGTATAAGCCCATGAGTCAGAGATAGGGTTTTCTGATAATTTAAGGTAAAATTGAAGGAAAAAAGTCTGTTGTTTAAGGTATCTATGCAGATTTTGGGTAAGAAGAACTAAAGTTCATCTATACGTCAAAATTTTTTTATTGAGTTTTATGTTTCCGAGTACAGTTTTGTGCTTTTCATTTTATGAAAACAAGATCCCTGGTTATTATTGTTGCTCTAGAGACATTGGTTGTTGTGAATGGAAAAAGAAAAAGTCCTCTTAATAGAGTAAAATATTCTTGTAGAGAATCAATTCTTACTTTGAGAGTCCCCATCTAAAACTTAACCTTGTTTGAAGCTTCTGGGAGTGACATAAATTCTCACTCGATAATACCTAATCACATTGTAGACCTAATTGTTAGTTGTACATTTTAGGGATAGTGGTTCAGATTTTAAATTTGAAGCTTAAAATATAGCTGTCAGTTATAGGCATTTGACATCTCACTGTGTAATTCTAGTTGATTAAGTCAACAGTCCTTTGTGGGCTCCCTTCTTTGTGCCAGGTACTGCAAGGTGAATCCAGTGCTGAATAAATAGTACAGCATCCTTGTACTCTCGAGTACACACACTCACACACTCGTGGGGAAGACAGAATCTAAATAGGATATCATACTGAAGTAAGCCCAGGGTCTTGATTATTATGGGGGATGAGAGGTGGTGCTAGTTTGGAAAGATTTCCTAGAGGGAGAGGCTGCTGAAGCTGAGACTTACTGAATGAATAAGATTTATGAGAGAATTGGTGGCTTTTCAGTAAATGATGCACCCCCAATGAGAAGTGAGAAATAACATGCAGTATTCTGGGAAATATAAGCAGATTGGTATTTCTAGAATGTAAAGTTGGCATCTAGAAATTTAAGTCCAGAGATGACTTTGGAACGTTAATCAGGGCAAGATAATAGAATACCTTGTATGAGAGGAAACTCGACTTTCATTTTCGAGAGAGCCAAAGGTTTCCAGAAAGTAAATGACTTCGGTCTTTTGATTGCCATGGATCACATTGGCTGCAGTATGGGGGAAAGATTGTGGATGGGGCCACTGTAGAGGCAGGGGAATCTCTTATCAGGCTGTTGGAATGGTTGAGGGAGACGTCATGAAAGCTAGTAGTGGTGGGCCTAAAAAGGAAGGAGCTAGGTAATATTTTAGCAGCTTAACATGGGCAGGACTTAGGTCGTCAAGTTAAGGAGAGAAGAGAGTTAAGGATGATGATCCCTAAATTACTGGATAGGTGGTGGTAGGTTCCATCAGTGAAGATGGGAAATATTGGAATAGGTTTCCAGGTCAAGATTTGTTTACTTTAATTCTGGATACAGATATGGAGCACGTGTAGGGCAGAATTTGGGAAGGAATAGCAATCTGGCAAGTGGATGGGTTAGACTGAAGTGTGAATTTTCCTAATTAGTAAAAACTAATATGTAGCTTCTGGTTTGGTCACTTTGCTCTTGTATTAATTTAACAATAATTTAATAGAATATTTCTTATAAATTTATCCCTAAGTAATTCTCAGCATTTGATCAGTGGCCTAATTTCCCCAATTGCCCCATTAAATCATAATTCTATATTGAACTATGTGAGTACTGCTTTAATAAACAGTTTGCTTAATAGAATCCTTTTGTGCTATTCTCAGAAGTTGAATGTAATAGACTCACTGGTTTTCAAAAAAAATTCTTTAACCTTTTGTGGTATATTTAATACTTTAACTTCTATGGTAACATGTTTTTTTAAAATCTGAAGTCTAATGTATGCCATATGGTTCAGTCTTTAGTTTTTAACCTTTCTCTTTATAAATAAATATGTAATTTAGAATATATGAAGTTTGTTAGTAAATTCTGGTCAGTTCTGCCACTTTCATAGCTAAGGATTTAGTATCTTTCAGAGCCTTTTTGAAGACTTTGAGATAAATTTGCAGCTATATTCTTTTAAAATGACGTGGTACATGCTTGATTTTAAAAATATATATAATACTGTGTCTCTTGGGGTAAAGATACCTGGAGACAAAAGTGTGGCATAGAGAACATCTTAATTAACATACTTATTGTTCTAATATATCTGTTACAGAATTCTGTCTTAAAACTGTAAGCTTTGATTACTCAAGACACCATGGAATTCCAAATGAATGTTAATGATGGATATAATTCTTGTGAGATTGCCTGTGTGTGGAAATTTATAACTCTTTAGAGAGCTGTTTTTCATCTTTCAATCATTGATCCAACAAACATTTATTAAGCACTTACTTTGTGTGATGCACTGATCATACTGTGGCACGAAAAACGCGTTGGGGTATTTTTTAGAGAAGGGTGTTATCTGCCAGGGTTCAAATGAATTGTTTGAAAAAGTAATGCAACGTTTTTCATTTAGAAGTAAATGAGTGTAATGTGCTCAGCATGATTTATATCTGATATAGCTGAGAAAATTGCTTTACCCCCTGTTTTGAATAAGTCCTGGAGGTGAAGCAGTTTTCTCATCTATACTGACAGAAGGACAACCAGCCACTTAGATAGGTTCCCACAAGATAACATTTCCCAACAAAAAAGTTCTTTTTTTTTTTTTTTTTTTTGAGACAAGGCAACAATGCTCTGTTGCCTGGAGTACAGTGCGTGATCATAGCTCTTTGTACACTCAAACTTATGGGTTTGTCTTAGCCTCCCAAGTAGCTGATATGTACCACGCCTAGCTAATTTTTTATTTTTCATAGAATTGGGGTCTTGCTATGTTGTCCAGGCCAGTCTCCAACTCTTGGCTTCAAGAGATCCTCCCAAAATTCTGGGAATACAGGTGTGAGCCCCTACGCCTCACTCACAATTTTTTTTAATAATATAGATTTAACTCTCACTCTTGCAAGTTCCAAACCTGATTTGTGGCACACTTAGTTGTGTATTCCTATTTCAGGGTTGAGTCACATTAGATGACTTTATGAAATTGATATTTAAAATCAGAATACCAATTTATGTCTATACCTTGATTAGAAATAAAACAAACAAAAATCCCAACCAAGGAACGTAGGATCTGGATCACCCTCGTTGGCTTGATCAGATCTTTTTTGTTGTTGTTGTTATCTGACCTATATGGGTAATCAGTGAAGGTCATTTAGTGAGCAAAGAATCTGAACAAAAGGAGTTGGTTATATAATTCTAATGTTTAATGGCTTCAGACTAAAATAACCTAATATATTCAGTATCACAATAGAGATAGCATTGTCATTCAGATCATTATGGTTGAAGTCCTTCATCCCATTCTTTTTCCCTTGAATAGACATGGATTTAGATTCCCTAGATCTAGGTTCGGCCAAGATACTCTGTCTTTTTTTCCCCCTTGGCTTCCTTTGCGAAATCCCTCAGATTTAGTCTTTAACCTACATTAATACATATAATCAAGTTACAGCTAATTCTTTTTGGCCTGGCATTCATTCATTTTCTTTCATGTGATTATATTTCTGCTTTAATTTATAAAATGTTGATTTTATAGCTTAATTATGAAGACAGTCTCATAATGTCTATAAAGGATACCTCAACTGCTGTTGCCATAAATTCAAACTTCCATTCATAGAAATGTTGACAGGTGATGTGGTTAGCAGTTTAAGATATCTTAATATTTATTTTAGACAATGATGGAAAATACCACTGCCTGCTGAGAAAGATACCCTAAGTTAACAGGAGATCTAAATGAGCTTACAGTTCATAAGGCAGAAGGAAGAAAACATCATACCATATTTCATGAAATCATTGAAGCTATGTGACCTCAGCAAATGAGATTTCATAGCAAAACTATAGTATTTCATGTTAGTTAATAGGAAAGCCATCTTAATTACTGAGTGTGAATTAAAGACTGTTTTTCAAAACATATAGCTTTGTTTAGGGGCCACACATTGTGTACAAAGACATTAGTCTGATATTTTCTGGATATGAATTTTTAAGAACAATGGCCATAGCTTATTTATCTCTTCATCCCCATATACAGTAAATACTTGTTGAAGGAGCCATTTATGATTAGAATATTGCATATGTCTATTTAAATGAAGTACTTCTGATTTATTTGAAGAATTCAGAAACTTGATTTATTAATTGTTGAAATAATCCTAAAATCCTAATTTATTTGTGAATTTCTCTGGTTGTGTATTATTTTTTATAATGTCTTCCTCTAAAATAGTTTTTATAATCTTCAAATCAGTCCCCTAAAGATGACATCTAAGGTTCTAAAAAGCTTTTAAGTTTTATGATTTTTATACAACTATGTTTAGTGAAAACCAGCTTCACTTAAATGTTTCCATGAAATTGTCATCTTCATTACGACTGCTACTATCTTTACATGGCGTATTTAGAATTAGGATCTAATTCCATACACTTGTAATTTTAAAGCCAGTCCTCTATCACTTATTTGAACTAGGGTTTAGTAGCATGTACAAGATGGGATGCTTCAGTTAACTTTTCTTTTGCACTCCAGGTATTTTGAGGAGCATATAATTAATCAGTGTAAAGTCACATTCTAATAAATTAACATTCTGGGTGTCTGCACCTTTGACATTTTTGTCATTGCTCTCATTATCATCGAAGCTGTAGTTCTCCTTACCCCTGACTATGTCAGCTCTACCTGCTTCTTATCAATATGCAGGGCTTGATCATATTTTGAAGTCCTGGGGTCCCACATTGCTGTGTTTCAGTTGTATTAACACTGAGAACTTCTGGTTGAGTTCTGTTATAAAAAGACATCATTCCTTCTCTGACCACATTAAACATTTTCTGTTACGGCCATTTTTGTAACGGTTCTTGGTTTTTTTACTTGCTACATACATGTTTTATCAAATAATATTCACATGTGGAAGTACATTTCTTTTCTGATATATGTGTTACAGGTCTTTTAACCAGACTTATGTCAATATCTTTATTATTCAGGTGGTCTGATGTAGATTGCTTTTTTTTCAATACATTCATTATCATTCAGATTGGAAAATGTCATGTCCATAGTATTAGGGCTTGTTTAATTCCTGATTTAAAAGGACCGTTAATTTCTATTAGAAATGATTGCTCAGATCATCATCTGAAGCTTGGAAATTGGGGTGTTTAAGAATTTTTAGGTACGAGAAATAGGTAGGCAGTCCTTATCATTTTGGGATACTGCTTCTCAATTATAAACACTGATTGCAATAGAGTATTTGGGAATGTAAAATAAATTCTATGACATTGTTAAACTTTGATATTTGAAAGCATCAATAGATTTTGTCTGGGAAAAACTGAAAAGTAGAAAAAAGAAACAGATATCTTCTGCAAGTGTGCTGTTTTTAAACTTTCAAAGCATGACTTTACACAGTGCCATCTGTCTGAATTATGACAAATTAATGACCTAATGACAGTTTTTGGATTCAATTTTTGGAAATAAAAACAAACAAAAAAGAGACACTGCCTACGCTCCAACAAAACAAAATTTAAAATAAATTATTTTTACACAAATTATCACAGTGAGGCTGTTTGTATAACTTTTTTTTTTTGTTTTTAAGAATTAGAGTAGTTTTAGTTAGTTCTACGGTTTGAGTATAATAGCTGGTAACAATTTTGAAGAGTTTGTTTAAGTGTATCAGAGAAACTAATTAGGCAATTGGTTTCATTCAACTGTATGTATAACATAATGCCATTTATATTTTTGAAAACGGGTATGTGTGCGTGCGTGGGTGTGTGCACGTGTGTGGATGCAAAGGATAAGAACAAGAAGGAAACTTGGGAACTGTTAATATAGTTTACTCTGGATATGTGGAGTGCATAGGGCATTTTATCTTTTATTCTAAATTGTTCTGCACTCTCTGGATCTCTTATAAGGAATGAATTCGTATATTGTAATTTAAGAAAAGGACAAATGAATTCAGTCAGCCGTCTTTTCAGAGAAATAAAGAATGGAGCTGTTCTGCAAGAGAGTTGGTAATAAGTCTGATCATGTAGACTTAATCTTGATATTTCAGTGAAATTATAGATTTATGAAAATGGTCAACTGTGATTGAATAATAAATACTGACATCTGGGTTCTCCTATCTTCAGATGTATTGAATACTATTTTAGATTTAGTCCAGAAGATAAGGTATTTAGTCAGTTGCTGTAATACCATGGGATTTCTAAATAATGTTATTTACGTGGACTTATTTTTTCTGAGTCATAGTCATTCATAGCATAAGATGCTGTAAACCAAATAATATGCACATAAATGTGAAAATGATTTCTGTCAATGGCAAGGAGCCATTGTAGCATATGATGGCAAAATAAATTTGAGTAGAATGAGTTAAAACTTATATTTTCTAAAGTTGACTTTTAGAAAAGAGTCTTTGTCTCTTTTCATATTCATTAATTTAAAACTTCACTGAGTGTTATTAATTTTTGACATTAAAACTTTCAAAGAGAAAGCGTATTTAGCGAGACAACTGGTATGTGGCTAACAGGAGTAAGACCCCTGAAAATAACTTGAGGTATATGAAAAGAAAGAAGAGGGTTGTGAAGTACAAAGAACGTAGATGAGATCTAGCTGAAGAAGAAAACTAAGATAGTGGATCCAGAAGTGAGGGACAAGCCACAGACCCCAGTGGAGCTTATAGAGCTATTAATGAAAGAATAGAACAAATGAAAAATAGGAACTTTTCTTCCTTTTTGTCCTTCCTTCAGAAAATATAAAGAGAAATCAGAATTTATAATTCAGTCAAAGAAAAAACCTGATTTAATGACAAGGACTATGGCGGTAAGTTGAAAACGTTTTGAAGGCTGGGCTAGGTGGCTCACGCCTATAATCCTAGCACTCTGGGAGGCCAAGGCAGGTGGCTGGCCTGAGCTCAGGAGTTGGAGACCAGCCTGAGCAAGAGTGAGACCCCGTCTCTAAAAATAGCCAGGCATTGTGGCGGGTGCCTATACTCCCAGCTACTCGGGAAGCTAAGACAAGAGAATCACTTGGGCTCAAGAGTTAAGAGATTGCTGTGAGTTGTGATACCATGGCACTCTCCTAAGGGTGACAAAGTGAGACTGTGTCTCAAAAGAAAAAAAAAATGTCCTTTTGGTAAAATGATTTTTTTTTCTTCTGAGTAGATGCCCAGTAGTGGGATTGCAGGATCGAATGGAAGGTCTAGTTTAAGTTCTTTGAGGATTCGTCATACTTCCTTCCAAAAAAGTTGTATTAGTTTGCAGTCCCACCAGTAGTATAGAAGTGTCCCCTTCTCTCCACATCCATGCCAACTTCTGTAGCTTTGAGATTTTGTGATGTAGGCCATTCACTCTGGGGTTAGGTAATATATTGGGGTGGTTTTGATTTGCATTTCTCTGATAATTAGGGATGATGAGCATTTTTTTCATATGTTTATTAGCCATTCATATATCTTCTTTAGAGAAGGTTCTATTCATCTCTCTTGCCTGTTGATATAAGGGATTGTTGGCTTTTTGGCTTTTTTTCATGTTGATTAATGTGAGTTCTCTGTAGATCCTAGTTATCAAGCTTTTGTCTGATTCATAATTTGCAAATATCTTTTCCCATTCTGATGGTTGTCCATTTGCTTTCTTTGTTGCCTTCTTAGCTGTACAGAAGCTATTCAATTTAATTCAATTGTTTAGTTTTGTTGTTGTTGCAATTGCCACTGAAGTCTTCTTCATAAAGTCTTTCCCCAGTGTGATAATTTCAAGTGTATTCCCTACTGTTTCTTCAAGGATTTTTATTGTTTCATGCCTTAGATTTAGATTATTTATCTATCTTGAGTCAATTTTAGTGAGTGGAGAAAGGTGCAGGTCCAGTTTCAGTCTTTTACATATGGTTATCCAGTTCTCCCAGCATCATTTATTGAATAAGGATTCTTTCCCCCAGTGTATATTCTTGTTTGGTTTATCAAAGATTAGGTGGCTGTAAGATGTTCGTTTCATTTCATGGTTTTCTGTTCGGTTCCGGATGTCTGTGTCTCTAATTTTGTGCCAATACCATGTTCTTTTGATCACAATGGCCTGGTAGTACAGCCTAAAGTCTTGTAGGCTAATGCCCCCTGCTTTGTTTTTATTACTAAGAATTGCCTTGGCTATATGGAGTTTCTTCTGGTTTCATACAAAGTTAAGAATTTTTTTTCCCCAAATATTGAAAGTATGATGATGGTACTTTAATAGGGATTGCATTAAATCTGTAGATTGCTTTGGGAAGTGTAGACATTTTAACAATGTTGATTATTCCCAGCTGTGAGCATGGTATGTTCTTCTATTTGTCAATATCTTCTGTTATTTCTTTTCTTAAGCTTTTGCAATTTTCTTTATAGAGGTTCTTCACCTCTTTAGTTAGGTATATTCCTAGGTATTTCATTTTCTTTAAAGCTACTGTGAAGGGAATTGTGTCCTTGATTAAGCTTCTCACCTTGGTTGTTATTGGCATATACCAAGCTTCTGATTTGTGGACATTGTTTTATATCTTGAGACATTACTGTGTTTTAGCCTGAGAACATTTGCACTAGACTGTTTATCACAGCTCAATTTACAATTGCCAAACTGTGGAAATAGCCTAAATGCCCACTAACCCAGGAATGGATTAAGAAGATATGGTATATGTATAGCATGGAATACTATTCAGCTACCAAAAAGATGGACACCTTACATCTTTTGTATTAACTTGGATGGAGTTGAATCACATTCTTCTTAATAAAGCATCACAAGA
Organism: Galagoides demidoff; assembly: GCA_963574575.1. Taxonomy (NCBI): domain Eukaryota; kingdom Metazoa; phylum Chordata; class Mammalia; order Primates; family Galagidae; genus Galagoides; species Galagoides demidoff. Next base: position 27,059 of record CAUYQV010036442.1, read on the forward strand.
ATGGAGAAGCAAGAATCCATTGTACTTAATTCTGATATAAGGACAGTTGATGACCTAGTACATGGTGGGGGGGTGGAGGAATAGGAGAGTGGAAAGAGGGAATGAGGGAGGGGGGCGGGGATCACACACCTTTTGGAGGCAGGTTAATAATTATAAGAGGGACTTTATATAACGAATGCAATCAGTGTAACCTGGTTCTCTGTACCCTTAATGAATCCCCAGAATAAAAACATAAAATAAGTTTTAAAAAAAGATGTTTTCTAGTAGCTAAATGGAGATTCACTAGAGAGAACCATACTTCTTTATATGTCTGAAAGCCAGGGAGAAGACGGAAGTAGATGGGTTAGAAGAAGTGGGGGTCTTACATTACAATGACTAGCCAATTAAAGCAAGTTAAAAGTGAACCAAGAATAGATGGTCTAATAAACCAGTGCTGTTAACAGTGTCCACCCTGAATTCATCTACTGCTTTTATCTTTTGCAAAAGTAACTGTGTAGTATTAATAGATGGTATGATGGGTGAGGTATCTTAACTGGTTGTATTTCTGAATCAGCACAGATACAGTATACTTTTGTATACTTTAGTCTGCAGTATACTACAGTATACTTTAGTCTTGCTCTTCAGCTGCCTTTTCCTTCACTTCAGTGAGAAGCAGGAATGGGGACTCTCCTTAAGCCTGTTATAAACAGTAAGAACTTTTCTCTTCTCTACTTCCCCACCCCCTTGGTAGGTGGCATTGAAGAAGGAACTTGATATTAGCAGATGAGATGGGGTTTTGCATCCAGTTTTTGTTCTCGGATCTGTTGTTTTTCCATTGTCCTGCTGAAGTGTCTAAGACATGGGCAGTGAGTGTTTCAAAAGACTTTCTTGAGATCATACTCTTTTAGAGATTTAGAATCCCCTGTTTGACTTCTACCCACTGAAACACGTCTAAATTAACTTCTGATGATATTGCAGAAAAAATTTACCAGACATGGGGTAGAGTTTACATGTATATTAATGTTGAAGAAAAGGTTTACTAAGCCCATAAATCATAAAAATTTCATTTAAGTGTTGTTAATTTTTTAGTGGCTTAAGAAAAGTTTTTATTGTGGCAGGCACCTATAGTCCCAGCTACTCAGGAGGCTGAGGGGAGAGAATTGCCTAAGCCCAAGAGCTGGAGGCTGCTGTGAGCTGTGATGCTACGGCACTCAACCAAGGATGACAAAGTGAAAGAAAACAGTTTTTAAGCCTGTTAAAAGTAACATTTTATTTGTAAGGTACTTTATACTATTCAAAATGCTTTTATATCTAGCATAGAATGTGCTTATTAAAATTTGAGCTTAATATTTCTTTAAGCAATGTTAGAGAAATTTATCCTTTCTGGAAGTACTTAGTATTTTATTTATTGCTGTAAAATAATAAAATACACATATTTTTAAAAATAACAGAATCCAATGAATTTCCTCTCCCCTGCCCCCATGATATATAAAGGAATGGGCCCTGGTGTTTATCAATGGTGTGGCCCCTAGACAGGAATTTCGTCTCTTGGAATCTCAGTTTTACTTGTGAAACGGAGGTATTAATATCTGCCTTGTCAGAGGTACAGTGAGTATTAGAGGTAGTATATGTAATGACAGTTATTTTATTGTTAGGTAAAAAGAATATGAGAAAAAAGTGGAATTTAATAATAACTAAGAAACAAATTCCACAAACATATGTTGTATCAAACAGTCTGCTAGGAAGGACATGCTTTTAGTCTGCTTTTAATCAACAACAACAACAACAATAAAAAAAAAAAGGTAGCCCACAGTATTGCCTGGAAGACACAAGATATCTGGATCACTGAATGTTTTTGCTTTTCATCTGTCTTGAGTGATGTCATGTAGACAGACTCAAAATCCTTTTTGAAAAGAAATGTGTACACACATGAGGCAGTCATTCTGTTGTATTCAAATCAATTACTGAAGAGATGAAAGTAAAATTACCCAATTAAAGCAAATCACATATAAACCTGCTCTATTTGTGAGGGTTGTGATCGAAATGCTAATTACGTAGTAGCCATGTGTTTCATTTGAGGATGGCAATTCAGAAGATGACTTTGGTGGCACATCTGGCTGCACAGCCTACCTCCCTGCCTGACCTTGCCTAGAGTGATTTTTTTCTAGCATGGACTTGTGTACTAGATATGTTGGTGAGTGGATTCCCAGGATGGCCCTGACATTTTATGAATTTACATACTCATGGTGCTGTTATATTCTCTGTTATAATCCTCTCTCTGTGTTGTGTGTCTGGAATTCTTAGAAGTATATATCAGAACCCAGGAGTTTCTCTTTTGTCTCCTATCTTGTGAAGAATCAAGGGGAAAACTGAATATTCTTTTTTGTTTTTCCTTTTTTGGTGAGAGAGTCTCGCTGAGTGATAGGGCATCATAGCTCCCGGCAACCTCCAGGTCCAGGGCTCCAGGGAGCCTCTTCCCTCAGCCTTCTGAGTGGCTTCAGCCAAGGTGCCAGCCATAACACTCCGCTACTTTTTCTGTTTTTAGTAGAGATGCTTTTGTTCAGGCTGGTCTCAAATTCCTAAGCTCAAGTAATCTACACACCTTGGCCTCCCAGAGTGCTAGGTTTACAGATTTGAGCCACCAGCCTTAGCCATGAATATTCTTAAAGATTTCTTAGCAGGGTACTAAGCTTTTTTATGACTGAAGTTTGTGTTTTCTTGGGTGAGAGTTACTGTTAGTTAGCATAGACTTAAGAATCAATCTCTAAAACCAAATGATGCTTTTTATCCTGGGGTAGTTTCTTCTCTAAAAGCTTGGATGCCTTTATCACTTCCTATCTTCTTTTCCCATGACTTGATTACTTAAGTGCAGTTATCTCCTCTGTGTGTTTGGAAACTCCTTAAGGGCAGGGAAACTGACTGACTGTAATCTCTACAGCCTGAGGGCAGCAGAGAGAGCCTGACTTTCAAGCTGTATGGACCCGGATTTGTATCTGCCCTGTGTCTTTGTTTTTATTTCCTCATTCGTAAAAAAGAGAAAATTACTGCTTGAACCTTGGGGCTGTCCTAAGGGTTAATTAAATTACTGTAGTAAAGCTTTTGTCACAATACCTAACACATTTTGAGAAATAATTCAAGGAATATGAGTTCCTCTTTTCTGCAGAAGCTAGCACAATTCCTCATATGGAGTGGTCTTGTAATTAAGATCAGCTATTAATTTCTTGACACATTATGAGTTGATATGGGTTGGGTATCTGATTAAATACACTGGAGACATATTTCAGTTACTAGAGGTGTTACTACTCAGATTAACCTCACAGGTTTGGACCTTTAGTTAGGCTCTTTGTGTGGAAGCTGGCAGAGACGACCCATCCACCTAGTCTTACTCATAGGGCAGTTTTAAAATGAATACTTTAATGTTGGTTTCTAGCTTAGATTTTTAACTTCCTTCTCAACACTCATTCAAGCAGAATACTATATTGAACTAAAGGTTCAAGTAGTCAGAAACTTCACATGGCTTCAAAAAATACATTCATTTAGCCAGTATCACTCTGGAATTTAGAGACAAATTTTACAAAACGCTTTGAAGTATATACAGAGACTCTTGATATACACTAATATAAAATAAACATCAATTAAAAGAATTGAAATTTACATTAAGACAATTTTGTTATTTTGTAGTAGGAAGTATGGGGTCAGAAGTATGTTGGGAGAGTTTAAAGTTACAATTTTAAAATTACTATTTATATTATTATTTTGAATAATGAATATTCCTAATCTATGTAATTCAAGATATCTCATCACAAATCAGTCATTTAGTAGACACACATAAAAATAGCATGTGATGTGATTGTTATATTTATTTATTTATTTTTTTGAGACAGAGTCTCACTGTGTCACCCTCAGTAGAGTAATATGACATCATAGCTCACAGCAACCTCTACCTCTTGCACTTAAGCGATTCTCTTGCCTCAGCCTCCCAGCCAAGTAGTTGGAACTATAGGCACCCACCACAATGCCTGGCTATTTTTCTTGTTGTAGTTGTCATTGTTTAGCTGGCTGGGGCCAAGTTTGAAGCCGCCAGCCTGGGTGTGTGTGGCCTGCGGTGCGTGTAACCATTGTGCTACAGGGCAGAGCCCAGCGAGCCGCCTTTGTTATTTTGAATCAACTCATATCCAGTAGCTAAATCCCAAGATCATTTAGAACCCTGTGAATCAACTCTTCCTTTAAACTGTAAGACAGTTCTGTTTATGCCAGCTTGTGAGGCCAGACCTCAATTTTCTAGGAGCAATTGTGATAATTATCGCATTTGTCCCTTCTGTGATTATTTATAACATTATCGGGGATCAGATGGGCAACCTTCAGAAAAGTTTTTTTCCCTCTAGTTTTATCCCAACATTTACAAAGTTTCTTTCTCCCCCATATTTCATTCAAGTAAGCAAGCATTGTCCAAACAGTTTGGTATATGAACAATCGTTATTGGGCATTTGTTTGCAATTATTAATATAGCTGGCAAGAAACATAGCACTATATTTAATAGCAGGTAGAATATAAAATACTAAGTCTTCTCATTCTTTCCATTATAACAGATCATCTTAAGAAGTAATGTTATTGTTTCTCTACCTCTAGTTTTGATTTTTTTATAATGTTACCAAAAAAATGGATGTTATCTGTAAACTCATGAAATGTAATTTAGTTGGCATAAGATTCTGTGAATTAAATCCATTGTATTTAACTGGTATATACAGGAAAGCAATGTACTTAATACTAACTGAACTGAGAGTATAATCTTGTCTCTGTATCTTTAGTGGCAATTAATGATAGAAGTTCATACACATTTTTCTTTTTATTAGAGCAAATCTCTTTGTGGTAGTAATCAATCTATAATTTTCTTAATGACTTTTTTTCCCACTTTTTTGAGTGGTTGGAATTGAATTATTGTAAAACACTTCAGCTGTGGCACGGTGTCTGTGGCTCAAGTGGCTAAGGTGCCAGCCACATACAACGAAGGTGGCGAGTTTAAATCCAGCCCAGGCCTGCCAAACAACAATGATGGCTGCAACCAAAAGATATCCAGGCATTGTGGTGGGCACCTGTGGTCCCAGCTACTTGGGAGGCTGAGGCAGGAGACTCTCTTGAGCCGAGGAGTTGAAGGTTGCTGTGAGCTCTGATACCACAGCATTCTACCCAGGGGCACAGCTTGAGGCTCTGTCTCAAAAACAAAGCAAAACAAACAAAAACAACACTTCAGCTGCTAGCAAGGGTGTTTTACATCATAATTAATATGCAATATGCAATTTTCCCTATTTGTGTGGCTGCTAAGGATGGTGAACTTCTGCACTTTCCCAAATGCTTTCTGTCAAATATGGGTTTATAGATACCTTGAATCTTAATATTTTCTTTCTTTCTTTTTTTTTTTTTTTTTGAGACAGAGTCTCACTTTGTTGCCCTTGGTAGAGTGCTGTGGTGTCACAGCTCACAGCAACCCAAACTCTTGGGCTTAAGTGATTCTCTTGCCTCAGCCTCCCAAGTAGCTGGGACTACTACAGGTGCCTGCCACAATGCCTGACTATTTTTTGGTTGTAGTTGTCATTGTTTGTCAGGTCCAGGCCAGATTTGAACCTGCCAGCTCCAGTGTATGTGGCTGGCACCCTAGCTGCTGTACTATAGGCGCGGAGCCAGAATCTTAGCATTTTCAAGATCATGTATTTTGATATCTCTGTGGGTACAACTTTAATGATTGATGCCTATTGATTGTGTTTATCACTTTATGACAAAACAATATTGATCTAAAATGCTCTCATGCCTTGAATTTGGTGTTTTTAATTCTTTGCTGTCAATGAGACCCTGCACTTGATGATTAGGATTTGTTTCTGAGCTTCTATTTTTACCATCTGCTTTGATTTTCTAGATTACTGGCTATTGAGATAAAGGAAATGAACCACTTAGTTGACATTTGAAAACTAGAAGCTTTTGGTAAAATAGTAAGATTTATTGCCCTTATCTAAGAGAAAGAAATAGAAGGAGAGGCTTGATCAGAAGTGCTATAATCAATAGCTGCCAATTAGTGAACAGAAAACATCTGTTCACCTTTGTCTGTTAGCAGCCTTGTGTCGCTATTTATTTCTTTAGAGACTGTCAATATTTAGGTGATTTTTACCTTTGCATCTAGTACTGCTTTCTTCCTCAAAACCCACAGTCAGTCCACCAGGAATTGTTATTCCTGCTTCTGAAAGACATCCTGATGTAAACAATTCTCAGCATGTCCGCCCTTACAGCATTGGTTCATCATCATTGCCCGGTACCCTAAGCCTTCGTGCAGCTCGGTTCCTCACTGGTCTTCCTGCCCCAGTCCTTGCTCCCTTGTAGCCGGTAATCCATATACTAGACAGAGGTTGGACTTTCCAAAGCCCAGATCAGATTACACAATTCATTACTTTAAATACAAAAGCTTTTCATTTAAACTAGAATAAAATTAAAACTCCTTTCCAAAGTCTGTAAGGTTCTAAAGGATGTGGTTCCTGCCTTCATTTCTGAGTTCCTTTTCCTCCTTCCCCTGTTCACTAAATTTTCGGTACACCTTCCCCTTTTATTTTTCTTGACATGGCAAGTTTATTTGCATCTAAAGGCCTTTGTATTTGCTGTTCCTTCTGTTTGGAACACCCTTTCTTCATAACTTTGCATGGAAGCCTCTATGTTTTATTTCAGTTTAACTTTTGCTTCCTTGGAGAGGCTTTGCCTGAGCACCCTGGATAAATACATAAGCTCCTCTACAGGCTTTCTGTGATATTATCCTGTTTTTTTTCTTTTTTCCTTAATAGTATCTGAAATTATCTAATTTGTCTCTTCTTCCAGCACACAGGTGAGAAACGTTTGGCTTCTTCACTCTGTAGCCCTGATGCCCAGAATAGTGCCAGGAACATAGTAGACAGTAAATGTGGACTCAGAGACTAATTGAATTCTTGTTTTTTCTCTTCCATAGATAGAATTCCTTGTGTGTGTGTCCGTAAAGCAAGCAATATTTTATGTAGTGTCTATTTTGAACTTTATATTTTAGAAAGCTATACATCGAGGCCCAGAATCACACAGGGAGAGACTCATAGAAAAATGGTTACAAATCTTGCCTTCTGGCTCACGGCCAGGTGTTCCTTGCTTTACATGATATGCTTGTCCATTCTTTTCATTTATGTGTTTATTTCTTCCATTATAACAATTATTGAGTATTTGTTATGCTCTGGACCACAGCAGTCCCTGTGGATGCAGCTATTCTCTATTTTGAGGGGAAGCCCTATAGAACCCTATAGAAGTGGTTAAGAGCACCGACTTCCACGTTACCTGGACCTGGGCTCCAGTTCTGGCTAGGATCCTTACTTTTAGATTAGACCACAGGGGACTGCTGATATTCCATTGTTTTTCAACCTAATATCTGTGTGACCTTGGGGACATTCCTTAGATTTTTTAAATTTAGTTCCCTCAGCTATAAAATGGGCATAATAATAATACCATAAAGTTTTAAAAACTAAATGCAGCAACTTGCATAAAGTACATAGCTCTGGCTAAATTGGTGTTATTGTATATATACAGTAAATACTAGTGTGAAGTTTTTTTTTTTTTGCTTGCTTATTAAATAAGTCCTCTACATTTTGAAAATTAATACCAAGTCATTCTAAATTTAAGACTTACATTCTAGAGAATAGATGTATTTTTCTAACTTGACATTGTAAGATTTAGAATGTCCTTTTCAGTTACATAAACAAACATAAAAACCAAGTTTGCCATCATCAAATTTGATGTTTCAGAAATCTATTTTATATTGGTAATTTTATTTAGCTTTTCTATTTGATTTTATATTATACTTAATAATATTTTAATTATTATGGTTGATTATCATGATAATTGAATAGTCTTTAGTACTTAGGAAACGGAATGCTTTCTAAAAAGAATCAAATCTCATTTCTTTAGTTCCTAGGATCTCTTGGAAATACAGATATTTTTAAGTTAGTTAATTGGGTGGAAAATCGCATGTTATAACCCTTTAGAAAAGACTATTGGTATAGCTAACCAAAATTTTGATGATAGATTAGACCCTAAACAGAAGATGAAAACAAGTATGTTATTGATTCCAAATTACCTTTATTTGGGTCAGATGAACTGTTTTCATGATATCTATGTTTGTGCTTGATAAAGATCAGATTTGGTTTCAGAATGGGATTAACTATCTGGAAGGAAGTAGAATTACCCTACAGCTAGAAAATATGAGAAAAACTTGGTTGACTGTATCACATCATTATCCAGTGATTAAGGGCTGCTAGGTGGAACCCACATAATAGTTTTTATTTTTGAAAAATAATATCTTTTTTGTAATGGTGTTCTACTGGGTGTTTAGTAAAAATGGTGTTTTTTTAGGGTTTAGGAAGAGACCTAACTATGTCTCTTAGTCCTTACAGAGATTCTCATGCATGTTTGGGGAGAGGTTTGAATGTAGGATGTCCTGTCTGAATAGCATGACTTCAGCTAGTGTACTGTTTGCCCTTGACCCCTTCTCTACAACCTGCGAGTAATGAAAGGTCTTTGATAAGTGTAATTGCCTTATACCCGTTTTATTTACAGTTTTCATAGCTAATGAATAATAAGAAAAAGTTCAGTAGGGCCTGATTGTTTATCTTTCTAATAGCAATTTACAGATGGTGCTGTGGCTGTTACAAACCATGTCCTATAATAGCATTTGATGTAAGTAGCTGCACACCATTCTATATTGTGGTTGGAACTGGAAAAATAGAAAATTGGTCATTTCCCGGCAGATAGCAGTAAGTTTCAATTCAGTCAGAATGCTGTATGCACTGTGATAGGTTTATAATTATTACCCAAAGATTGATGGTTTTTTGGTGAGTGTAAATTTGTGCAGCAGTAATCCATTAAGAAATCAATAATCATTCCATTCTGATATGTAGTTCCTATTCACGGTTATAAATGTATACCAAGAGCTGAAACCAGGGTGTGTGTGAGTATGTGTGTGTGTGTGTGGGGGGGGTATGTGTTTGAAATCATAGTTGACACTATTGTAAATGAGGAAATTATCTTAATTTTTTTTCAATCAGATTTCTTTTTCTTTGCCTGTGCTCTCTTATGCCTACTGCATACCTACTGAATACCTACCTATACAGTATACCTACTGAAAATATTTTCCTATCTATTTAACCTATTTTAGACCTATTATTAATATTTGTATCTCCTTTTCTCCATCTTTTACTTTGTTGTCTGAAAACAGCAAATTATTTATAAACTTAAAGTAACTTGCATATCTTTGTTTATTCTGGAGGTGATTTATTGCCAAATTTACATGATGAAGAAAGCAGTAAATTCTTCCCTTTTAAAATAAGATTTTAAAAGCACTGTGCTAGGTGGCATTGGGGGAAGCAAGGACTAGAGCAATATTGACGCTGCTCTCACAGGAGCTTGTGTTTTAGAGAGAGCATGGGGAAGAAATCACACATCAGAAAGAGGTAAAGAAAGGAGGAAAGTGGTGGGGGAAATGTCAACGCTGAAACCATCCATTACCTAAGTTCCAAACTGGAACTTTGATGTTATGGCATGATAGTGTTGGGGATGAGGAGGTGTGGGTGGTAAACTTCATCCCACAGGGGATGTGGCCAGCATTACAAAATTCTGCCTTGTCTGGGCTAAAGAGCAGTCTAAATAGAGACTCAAAGTAAAGGAACATGGTAACATAAACAGTGGAGAAAGATACAAAACGGAAAGTAAGAGCTCCAGTACCCAACTAACCCCAGTCTTCAATGTCATAATTATCTTTCCGTGATTTTTTATTTTATACTAGCATGATTAGGTCTCTACATACATACACATATATTTTTTTTTCTTTTCCTATTAATAATACAAATAGGATTATACTGTGCATACTGCTCTGTGACTTGATTTTTTATTTAGGAATTTTATGTGAACACCTTGATCTTGATTGCATATAATTCTGTTACACACTGATGATACCTGGTGATTTATTAATGTGCTTAATCTTTTACTGGTAAGCATTTAGGTTGTTTCTCAGTTTTTGCTACTATGTAAACAGTATAATTATGATTTTCCTTGTCTCTCAATTTACTTTTGCCTATATCCTTAGAATAACTTAGGTGTGGATTTGCTATGTCAAGAAGTCTGTGCAGTGACTATTTTTATAGATAAAGTGTGGCCAAATTGCCCTTTGAAAAAGTTGCCGATTTATAATATAACCAATCATGTGTGAGTCCCTATTTTGTCACCTTGCCAAGAAATGAGTATTAGCAATTTTGGTTAATCCAACAAGGGGGAAAATGGTATCTAGATTTATTTGACATTTTTAAATTATGGATACTTAAACATTGTTTCACATCTTTGATGGTTGTAACGTCCGTGTTTAATTTTTGTCCCTGAAAACCATTTCTACATCAGTGTCCAGGAGAAATTACAAGCAGTCCCCGAGTTATGAATGAGATAGTTTCTGTAGGTTTGTTCTCAAGTTGGATTTGTATGAATTTGGAACAGGTGCATTTACCTGTGAGAATCCTAAATCTGTCAGATGTTTGTAACTCAGAGTCTTACTATGATAGCCTCTGTTTCTAAGGGCAAATGGTACATTAAGTTGTATGTTTATAACGTGGGGACTGCCTGTATAATTAAACACTCTATTAAGAACTCAGAGAAAGGGCAAAAAGATTTTATTTGGATTCATGTTTTGAGGAATATTTATTAAAGGATAATGGGAGGATACTGGTCATTTGATGCTAAGTGAAAACTGGCGAATATTATATGTGCTAGAGCAAAAGGCAAAGCTTTTTCTCCTATATCTGCTTGAATTTCACTGGTTATTTTGGCACATTACATAAGAAACCCTTCCAAGGTATTTGCCATACCACTTCAGTAAAGTTCAGAGAGTAATGAAATTCTGAATTGTTGTGCTAAGAAACCTGGCCATCCACATAGCAGTTCTGTTATGAGGAAAGAATGTGTATCTAAATAGTAGAAGTAGCAAGCAAAGAATGCAGAAAAAGAAATAAAACCTTTACTTAAAAAATTATTTGGTTGATTACATTTAAGTTGCTAAGTGAAATATAAGGGGATGGTCACCTTAGTTATATAGAAAGTAAGGAATAAGGACCTGAATTTCTTTGCCTTTCCTATTTCAAGACTGGTCAAGATCTCTGAGTCTGTCAGTTGATAAAGGTGAATTGCCTGCAAACTCACAGGCTGAGTCTACTCTTGAGAAGAGTTAAATCTGGTACTCTTTTCTTTTTTTTACACTTGTTCAGGAAACGACCAGGTTTGGGCTCCAGCTCCTACTGTGCTTTCTTCACAGGGGAAACTGAAATATTTTTGAGAACAAAGAAAGTTCATCATTTGACATGTGTTTTTATGTGAGCAATTAGGCATAATTTCCAGTCTGTCCCAGGGACTAGATTGTTGGCACATTGTTAAAGAATATGGTAGCTGTTACCAAGCACCTCTTTGACTCAAAGAAAGAATCCTCAGGTAGAAAAACCCTTCCCTTTCCCCCTTGTACAGAATAGCAGTTTGAGAACACAGCCGACTGATCCTCCTTTGCTTTTTAAAATCACATTTTAAAATAGTAGGCTTCCAAGTTCTCTGGGCCTACAACCGTGTGTGTACCCGTGTCATTCATCTTAATGAAAATAACCCTTGAATCAAACACTTACCTTGAAGGGACCCCAAAGGTCATTTAGAGCAACTTCCTGAACAAAGGAAGAATCTGCTCCACAGTCTGCATGACAGGTGGTCTCTGGGATTTTGCTGATCCCATCCATGCTGGAGGAAGGAAGTTTACTGTAGTGTTGTTGATTAGCTCCAGTTCTTAGAAAGTTCCTCCTCAATTGAGTCTTCATTTGCCTGTCTGGAATGTCACTGTTTTTTTTCACTAAGACACAAACTATCTCAGAGGAGTTTTAGATACTTTGTTCTCCAGTGTTTCATGTAGCCCAGGGTATGGAAATGTACCAGTTTTCCAGCTGACATCTCTTATTAAAGATTCCTGGGTGAAAAAGGTAATGGAGAGTCTACTGAAAGTGGTTCTAGGCATCCATGTTTGTTCCTCTGAGAATATTAGCAATATTTGACTTGGCTTGTGACTTTGTATTTCTCCATTCCCTGAGTGGCAGTTTTACGGTGCCTTTATTGGATTTACTATTGTAATTTGATATGGAATTGTGCCGGGAAGCATATATTTCAATATGTGCACCTTAGCGATCTAAATCATTAGGACGGTGACTCACTCCTACTTACCAGGGAAATTAGTTGGCTTCATCTTTGTGTGAATATCTGGGGAGGAGCTGACCCTAGCTGCGGATATATCACCAGTGTTTCAGTTCATCTATGGCAAAACCTAGCCATGGGAAGGGTTGGAGTTTCTCTTGATTAGTCAGGCTTTTGTCAGGCATGTCTTTGCTTTGGTTTGGAGAATTATCTCCTTTGGAGACTCAGTGGCAGAGAGATGATTGGATTTAAGTTTAAGAGCTATGTTAGCTCATTTAATCATGTCGCTGAAGATTTGATAAGGGTCCTTCAGCAAGGCCACGTAGTACCCTGGAGGTTTCCCATCATGGCAAGAGACATTACAAATAATCCTTACCAAAAAAAGATAAAGTTACTTTATCTTTTTGTTTGTTTTTGTTTTGCAGTTTGTCCAGGGCCGGGTTCGAACCTGCCACCCTCAGTATATGGGGCTGGCACCCTACCTACTGAGCCACAGGTGCCACCCTCAACTAAGTTATTTTACATGTAGTTATGTCATAGAGCATGTTTCCCAAATTTGCTTGATAATAAGAACCATCTGCGATGCTTGTAAAAAATGGAGGTCCAGGCCTTTCCTCAGATGTACTGAATGAGAATCTTTATGGCTAGAGCCTGGGACTCTGATTCTGATAATCTGGCAAGTTTAGGAAACACTGTCAAATAATATGCATGCCAAGAATGGGAAAGGACTGCATTGGGAAAGAAGATAATGGCTACCCCGAGGGCCTAGGGGATTACAGAATTCTGACATCAAACACTCAATTCTCCCACACTTTTCAACAGGTAATAGAAAAATATGAACTGTATCCTTAGAGGTGAGGGGGGAGGGGATAGTTGGGGATATATAGTTCTTTTCAAGAAAAAGCTAAAAGTATAAAGATATATTGCAGAGTTTTATTATAGTATACAAAAAGTCTTTACTCATTTTCTCTCTCTCTCTCTTTTTCTTTTTTCTGTGTGATCCTTTTCTTGACCGTCCATTCTTTTTGTTTGGAATATCTTACAGAATTAGGTGTAATATTTTCACACTACATTTTATTAAACTATGTGTTTCTGTCTCTCCTTCTCTCTTAGTTCTGTTCTCCAGCCTGTTTATGCAAAATAGACATGTTCCTGTTTCGGCCAGGGAGTTTATGCGTGTGTTGTCACTTCAGAAATAATCAGTTTAGATTTCAGCCACAGATTAGAGCTCTCTTCTAACCAGACCGAGAAGGAACTCTGAAGAATGGTAAAAGATACTATTCTAGCTTTCTGTACAAAAATGTAGTAATGATCATCTTAAACCAACGCTGTGGTTATAAAAGCCCTTTGCAAAAGTTATGTATTTCTTTATTATACCTGAAAAAAGCTGTCAAAATATTTAGTAATCAGTATTCCATAAGTAGTAATATTTCAGGAGTAATCACAATCATTTCTTTAGGGTCTTTTCATTTATAGTAACTCCATGAATTAGAAAGAGGTTGGTAGAATTCTAGGAATATCCTTCTTGATCTGCTAAACAGTTTCGGGACTCCAGCTTCCACCTTGAATTACTACTGAATGTAAGACATATAGCCAATGGTATCAGTGTGGCACCCAAGGGCTGATCTGCCTAAGATAAGAAGCCATATCTCCCTGAGCCAGAGCCAAAAGGAAAAAAGAGCTGCACATATTAAATGTGCTTGTGCAAATACTTACCTGGTTGACCTTATATTTCCCCAGTAGTCTGTAGAAATAGACTAGAAGTGGCATCAAAGAGCATGATAGAATTGATAGAAATAACAGGATAGAAATGGAATCAGAAAGCCTAAGACTGATTTCTGGAAAAGATACTATCGGATAATTATTATGTATCTTAATCAGCAAATATTTATGAAAAATATCATATAGAGAGCAGAGAAGAAAAATGTGTTCCTCATTTAAAGAGAGTGAAATTTAGCAGGGTTAAATCACAAATAAAAATTAAATATCAATTGGATATTTTAGATGTAAATTTGAGACGTTCAGGCAAACAGCAGAATTTCTAAGTTATTTCCATATAATTAAAGTACATCATACAGTGATTTCTTAGAAAGAATTAAAGGTTGTCTGCCTTCCAGTTAGATTCATAGAATTAATCATTTTCTTCCTGTCATGTCACCTATTTCTGTAATATAAATCTGTTTGCCATTCCCCTGTCTGAAAACCTTAATGACTCCCCTTACCTATGGAACGAAATCTAATAAGCTTTTCAGTATTTTATACAAAACCCCTCATTAGACAATTCAATCTGTCTTTTTGTCTGCATCTCCAGAAATTCCTTTCACGTATACTGTGCTTCAGTCACAGACACTTGCCATGGCTTGAGCATAATATATTTTTTCATATCACCTTATCTTTACATAAACCTTTTCCTTGAATTTCTGTCCCTTTTTTCCACCAGGTAAACTAGTCCTTCTCAAAGATCAAATGTAGTTGCTTCTCTGAAGCATTGGCTATTCTGCACATTCCCGTACATCTCTATTACAGCAGTTCCCACATTGTATTGCTGTTAGATTCCCACATTGCACTATTTTATGATTTTGCCTCACATTTTAGACTCTGAGATCCTCTAGGGCAGAGACTACGTCTTGTTCATCTTGTATCTGTAATCATTACGCTGTACCTGGCACGGAGTAGGTGCACCCCTCCTCCATGTTTTTTGAACAAAAGACTGAAGGGAGAGGAATGAGGTGTGGTGAGTGGATGGGAGTGGGACTGCCCTTGAGGAAAGTGCGAGGGAATTAAAAGGAGAGACCTCCGCTCCTATTGTACACAGCTTACCTTCAACAGTGAATCCTTTCTCTAAACAGAGCTGCCATCTTACTAAAGCCAAACAAGTGAGACTGTGCCTTTCTTTGCCACGTACCCTCCTCTAAGTGCATGGTACTTACTAACTTATTATTTGGTCTCCTTCAGGATTGCTGGTAAAGGCAAGTTTACTTGATTTAATATGATTAATATTTAATAAGGTAGGTTTAATATGATTTCACCTGCCTTTTTGTGCACAGGGAGCAGTAGGGATCCATTGACGGTCTGGGTCTGTAGAGATAGTCTTGCACTCAGCACCCAAGTCCATTGAGCCCTGCTCCAGACTTGTTCGTATAACTTGGCGGACCAGGTTGGTTATATCTGTAGTTCTGCCTCCTTGTAGAGTATTTATCAGCTGAATTCCCGTGGACTGCCTCGTCAGTGTCATCTGTGGCAGAATAACAGCAGTGGTACCTCCTTACTTCTTTGTTCTTCTCCTATTGCTTCTCTCCCACATTTTCATCTGTCCTGTTTGTGCTGGCTCATGCCTTTGGACTTCTAATGAAACTTCCTCAGACTAAATTTCGGGAAATTTGTTTCAGCTCAGTCATTTGCCCTTTGTCAAGCAGCTGACCTATTTCATTACACAAAAAATGAGGTTGTGGCGGGAGTACTTAGAACTCAGGAAGGGGCATGCCGCCAGTGCCCTAGCAAAGGTTATGTAGATAGGGCTGGCTTTAGCGGAGTACGGATGGAGTGCCTTCGGGTCCCTCTACTAGTCTTCCTTCCTAGTGCTGCCATTTGCAAACCCACTTCCCTTGTGGTACTTGTTTGCTGCTTCACTGTCCCACTAAGTCCTGCCTTCCTTTCGGGGTTGGCTGATTCTGACATGAGTCTTCACAGTCCTTTCTACCCAAACCCAAACCTGTCTGTGGGTACTAGGAACACTTCTCAGCTTTCCATGCAGTCATAGAATGATTCAAGGGAACTAGTTCAAGCTGAGATATTATAGAATGACATAGTTTAATAGATTACTGTTGTTTTATAGTAGTATAAATACTTAAATAGAGATGTCTTAAGTCATAGTACAGTAGTATATTTCTGGTAACAGGTATTTCTGGCACCAGATCATGCTAGACGGTATGGAGGAGAAGTTTGAGGCAATAAATATTATTATTTTATTTTCTGTCAGATTAATAGCATTAAAGTAACTGTCTTCCCAGCCCGAAGGTAGTCCTGATCCAGGTTGAAACTTTTGTTTTCCCATGAGTACACTAAGGACCACCTTTGTGGTTACAAACGTTTTAGAGAATATTAGGATCTGAAAGGGACTCCTTGGCAATTCTTTGAACCTGTTCCAGATCATTTTTGGGGAAATGTCTCAAGTGGCATCTATATAGCCAGACAAGGTCTTTGCGCTAGTAAGATTTACAACTATTCTTTCCAATTTGCTGGAGTTAGTGATTTTTTTTTAACTTTTGTTATATTTCATTTTATTATTATTTTTTGAGACAGAGCCTCAATCTGTCACTCTGGGTAGAGTGCAGTGGCATCACAGTTCATAGCAACCTCCAACTCCTGGGCTTAATATTTTTTGAGACAGAGCCTCAATCTGTCACTCTGGGTAGAGTGTAGTGGCATCACAGTTCATAGCAACCTCCAACTCCTGGGCTTAAGTGATTCTCTTGCCTCAGCCTCCCAAGTAGCTGGGACCACAGGTATATGCCACAAGACCCAGCTATTTTTTGGTTTTAGTTGTCATTGTTGTTCAGCAGGCCCACGCTGGATTAGAACCTGCCAGATCTGGTGTATATGGCTGGCACCTTAGCTGCTTGAGCTACAGGCGCCGAGCCCTTTTGTTGTATTTTAACATAAGGAACTTCTAGGTTTAGTTTTACAAAAGCAAATGTCTTCAAAACATTTCTTGACAACCTCATGTTCTTGATAATCTCAGACCAGAGCCCTTCACTTAGCCTTTCTCCTCTGGATAAGTAGTCCTCAGTCACATGTAGTGTTGAAAAGATGTGCTCATTTAATAATTTCCACAGTTGTCGAAATTCTGCCATGGAAAAGAATTTCAGCTATTTTGATAAAGTCCCCATAAAAGCACAGCTTCTAAATATTCTTAAAGATGAAAATGCCACAGGTATAAAAATCTACTTTGCAAAAATATACCACACCTTTCTGTTTTTCTTTCTTTCTTTTTTATCTAATGCACTTCTCCTAGGAGGGAGGGAAAACTTGGTAAGAGTGAAGAAGTCTTTAAGAAGTGCAAGTCCATTTATAAAGTACCTCTTTTATTAATGATGCCTTTTTGTTCTGTGTCCTGATTAGTTACAGGAATCCATACATGCTGTAGAACTGAATGCTAAAAGGATTGGAAAAAACTCAGTTTTTTCTGTAAGACAGTTTTTAAAATGATGAAGGGAAGAAATGCACTTTTCATTTGAAACAGTGGGAAAAATAGTAGTTAAATTCCCAGAAAAAACAATGAGAATGGTTGTGACATTTATAGTAGGGTTAATAGTATTTATGAGGAAATGCATTTAAATTATAAATTAGGACTTGGAAAATACATTTTTCCCCATTCCTAGTTCAACATGGGAAACAAAACTATGGTAATTAGAATTCTGATGGCGGCAGTGATGAAGGCAGTTGCAGTGACTACAGTGAGGATGTGGGGGCTCAGAATCAGGATGGAAAGAGGGTAGATTTGAGTAATTGGTAGAGATCCTGGCCTTACCAGGGCACTCGTCCTGGCTGTTGTTCAGATATCGGCTCCTCGGCATGCTGAGCATTTGCCCGTAGACAGTCCTCAACTATGTTCAAATCCTGGCTCCATCTTGGCTAAGTTATTTAACCTCCTTAGACCTCCTTTCTCTTAGTCCCAGAGGGTGTGATGAGCATCTTTCTCATAAGACTATTGGGAGGATTAAATGGGAGTCAGCATTTAAAGCTGTTAGCAGACCTTGGAGCACATGGTGGTGTCACATAGTAGGTGTTCCAGTAAAAGCGGGCATCATTACTAACTAGCTGTTGGGCACGTGGCAGCAGTGGCACCTGTGGATGGTTGTATCGGCCAAATAGTGTTGAATGACGGTTGCATGTTTAAATGCTGGTTTGTTTATTGAGGTCAGGAGCTTTTGTGAAATTAATATTTTTCATTGTTCAGCAAAGAACACTTAGACGCCTAAAATTTTAATATTTATTTCTTCTCTTTCTTACAGTGATTCAATTCTGACCTTTTTTCCTATGGAATTTTACATTGAATGCTATTGAATAAAAATTATAAGGTTCATCAGCTACATGAAGGACTTATTATATGGGTTAATTTTTCAGAATTGCGATTATTGGATGTGAAAATTATTAGTATATTTAATGAGATGTATTTTATTTCGAGTAGTTTTAATAGAATGATTGCAGGTTAATTAAAGGGAAAAGACAATAGGCACATGTGAAAATAGTAAGGGGTAAAGAACTTATAATCCCACAGTCAGAGCCAGTAACTATGCAAATGACAAGAACAGAAGTACATAGCACTTACTGCCATGCATCAGGCAGTGTTCTAACCACTTCGCATGGAATTCACATAACTCTGAGTATATTTTAATAAGTATTTCTCTGTGCCCATGTAAAAATAGAAATGGGTGGGATTATATAGGAGGAATTATTTTATATTTATGATTTTCCCTTATCATTATATAGTTATGATTTTTAACAGCTATAAAAGATTTCATTCTGTGATGATGAACCTATCGGTATCAGTTTGTGTTCCTGTAACTAAGAGAGAGTTTAACATTTATGACTCTGATAATATGATTTTGTTTTCCTACAAATAGTGTTATTAATTAGAAAGTCAGTAAAGTATAATCCATGTTCCAGCATGTCAGAAGAGGTTCAGGGCTAAGACTTTTACCCTATTTTGGTATACCTGTATGTAAAATACGAAAGCTCTGATATTACATAGCTTTTTTGTGTGTCATACACCCATACAATATAATAAGAAGACACTTTTTTGTTTGTTTGTTTGTTTGTTTTGTTTATGAACTCACTCTGTTGCCCAGACTAGAGTGCTGTGGCTTAAGCCTCGTACATAGCAACCTCATACACGAGGGTTCAAGCGATCCTCCTGCCTCAGCCTCCAAGGTAGCTGGGACTATAGTTGAAAATTTCTTTCTTTCCTAAATGTTTTATAGTAAATAAGATCCAGGTATTTATTACCACGTACATAATTTTGCTTTCTTGGTTTACTGACATTTGGCACATGCATTTCTATTATATTTTGGTTTTGATGGAAAAAACTTGGTCTGATACCAATTCTATGACTAACTCCATGAGAGTAAATGGGACATATTTACTGAGATCTACATGGTTTGAGTCTTGCAGTGCCTTTACCTATCCCTTTTAATTTATTTTTAAAGCAGGAGATCGAATCATGGATTGGTTTCAGGGTGTGAACATCAGTCTCTGATTATAATTTGGGAGATAATATGGATCTGAAGTTGATGGGCCGGCTGCCTAGTTAGCCAGGCAAGCTTCCATTATCTTAAGAACCTGTACTGGTTAGTCTGCTATCATTTTGAGAGATTTCACTATGAAAAGACATTTTCCCAGCATGGCAGAGAAATTAAGCAATGAAATCAATATTCCATATGAGGTTTGGCACCTATGGAATTTCATCTAATATTATAGCATACTTGTTCAGGTCTGGAGTAACCTTGTTATTTTCCTTTCCTAGTCACCATTCCCTTTCCTCATAGCTCAAATTAAGACCATGTTATAACTTAAGGGATTCAAATGTATAATTTTATTTTCGTAGGCCAGCTTCTTGCATTAGGTAAAAAGTTCATTAAACTTCCTGAATATTAAATGAATGAAATTAGGTTAAGACCTATTTCATGTTCCACACAAAATTATTTGTTTTAATGTATGTCATTTTATATACTTATTAAAAAGTTTTTTAAAAATTAAATCATAGCTGTGTACATTAATGGAATCGTGGGGTATAATGTGCTGACTTTACATACAATTTGAAATGCTTTCATCAAACTGGTTAACATAGCCTTCACGGCATTTTCCTAGCTATTGTATTAAGACATTTATAGTCTAGATTTAGTAAATTTCACCTGTACCCTTCCTTGTAAGATGCACTGTAGGTGTGGTGCCACCAGTTATGCTCCCTCCAACCCTCCTCCCCCCTCCCCTGTCCTCCCTCTCCCCTTTCCCCATATTCTGGGGCTATAATTGTGTTATAGTTTTCATATGAAAGCTATAAATTGGTTTCATAGTAGGACTGAGTACATTGGATACTTTTTCTTCCATTCTTGAGATACTTTGCTAAGAAGAATATGTTCCAGCTCCATCCATGTAAACATGAAAGAGGTAAAGTCTCTATCTTTCTTTAAGGCTGCATAATATTCCATGGTATATACATACCACAATTTATGAATCCATTCATGGGTCAATGGGGACTTGAGCTTCTTCCATGACTTAGCAATTATGAATTGTGCTGCAATAAACATTCTGATACAAATATCTTTGTTATAATGTGATTTTTGGTCTTCTGGATATATCCCTAGTAGAAGAATTGTAGGATCAAATGGTAGGTCTATTTTTAGATCCCTAAGTGATCTCCAAACGTCTTTCCCAAAGGAACGTATTAGTTTGCATTCCCACCAGCAGTGTAGAAGTGTTCCCTTTTCTCTATATCCATACCAGCATCTCTGGTTTTGGGATTTTATGATATGGGCTAATATTATTGGAGTTAGATGATATCTCAAAGTAGTTTTGATTTGCATTTCTCTGATTGAAAAGCTTTTTCACAGCTACTATGGCCCAGCATCACCTAAGAAAGCAGTGATTTTGCCTTGAGGCAGATAAAAACTGCTGTTTCACAACTTTTCAGGGTTAGCATTCATTTGCCTTAATTCTAGAAAGATTTTCTTGAATAGATGTATGCTTTTCTTTCTGA
>CAUYQV010036446.1:0-17873 GCA_963574575.1 Galagoides demidoff
CCTGTGGTCCCAGCTACTTGGGAGGCGGAGGCAAGAGACTCGCTTGAGCCCAGGAGTTGGAGGTTGCTATGAGCTGTGATGCCATGGCACTCTACCCAGGGGGATAGCTTGAGGCTCCATCTCAAAAAAAAAAAAAAAGAAGGAGGTGAATTAAGTTATAAAAGGCAACAGGATGGTTTTTTACAGTGATGGAACTGTCCTGTAACTTGACATTGCAGGTGGATAGAGGAACCCACACGTGATAAAATCACGTATACACACACACACACAAATGAGTACAGGTGAGGCTACCAAATCTGAGTAAGATCTATGTATTTTATCAATGGTCAATATCATAGCAGTATGTGTACCTTAGGGGTAATGAGGTAGAGGGCACAGGATCTCTTTCTGCAGTATTTCTTACAACTCTACGTGAATTTGCCATCATCTCAATAAAAAATTCAAGTTAAAAAATAATAATTTGGGGGTTAGTTTTGCAAGTACCAGCGAAGGTAGGGCTTGTTTCAGCTGTCATGTCAGCTCTGTTAGGATAACAGTAGACTCTCAATGGAATTGGAGAGGCTGATAGTTATTGAACTTTAACAAAAGAAACAGCAGTGAAAACTTTACACTTGGTTTTGTTTGCTTGTTTGTTGTTTTCCTCTCTGAATGCAAAGGAACAAGTGGAGTATAAGGTCCTGGAGGGTTAGATGGGAAGTTTTCAGATGGGAAGTATATTTACATATAAAGTGAGCACAGTCTGGTACCATCAAGGGAGTTACACCGTTAAGCCTCGACAGAAGCAGAACTGATGGCCCACCTACATCTAATGAAGGAACTGAGTTGAAATCATTGCAGGGAGTTGAGCATCCTGAAAGGGGAGTATGTGTGATGGCTGAAAGCACAGTCTCAGGCGCCAGATGGCCTAGAGTGAAATCTCAACTCTGACACTCACTGGCTTTGTGACCTTGGGCAAGTGGGTGAACTTCATCAGGTCTTTATTTCTCCATCTGAAAAATGGGCAGAATACTAGAATGTACCTTATAGGTTGTTGTCAAGATTAAATGAGTTAATGGTTAGAATGGTGCTTGGCCCATGTGTGCTTAATGAAGACTGCCTGTTAACTTTTCTTACCTTCTGGGAGGAGGATGAACACTGCCCACTGGTGCTGCCTAGATGCTCCTGAGCTCATCATGGCGGCTTCATCCTTCTGCTCCTTTCCCATCTCCCTGGTTTGTGTTCTTGCTCTCCGGGGAGAAATTTCAAATCATTAAGAAATATCCAAATTGTTGGCTCGGCGCCTGTGGCTCAATCGGCTAAGGCGCCAGCCATGTACACTTAAGGTGGCGGGTTCGAATCCCCAGGCCAGGCCCACCGAACAACAACGATGGCTGCAACCAAAAAATGGCCGGGCATTGTGGCGGGCACCTGTGGTCCCAGCTTCTTGGGAGGCGGAGGCAGGAGACTCACTTGAGCCCAGGAGTTGGAGGTTGCTATGAGCTGTGATGCCATGGCACTCTACCCAGGGGGACAGCTTGAGGTTCCGTCTAAAAAAAAAAAAAGAAATATCCAAACTGTCAAAGTTGATAGTCTGTTTGACAATAATTATTTGCCAGATGTGCACGTTTCCCAGCTCTAGAACTTGGCTGTCTGGTACATGTCCACCTGTGGGTAATGCTGCAGTTACCCCAGACCTGTTCTTGATCTTTCAGGATTTAACAAACTGCTAAATGCAAAGTACACACTCAGCAGATGGCGAGGCCCACCTTCAGGAGCCCATGGGGGACTTGCTAAAAATGTAGATTACTGGGCTGTAGCTGAGCCCTTCAGAATCTGAGTTACTGGGCCTTGGGTCCAGGGGTCTCCGTGCGAAAAAAGCTTCTATACGTGATTTTATAAGCAAAATTCATCTTTGAGGTTCTCCAGATGTTAGGATTTAGCATTGGGAAATATTGTCTTTTCTCTTCTTGCCAACAAGCCTTCAAGGAAAAGGCAGGTAGTAACCACAATTACCTTCCTTTGTACTGTTGTCAACACTGATGCAGTGAGAGGGGAGCTGTTTTAACCCAGACACACACACATGAGACACACATGAGCTGTTTAACCCTCAGACACATGTCCACAGTTCTGAGGACATTGCCTTAGACAACTATCACGGATGTTGCCTTAGACAACTATCACAGAGGCATCTCAGCTGCCAGCAACTTCCCCGCTAAAACCACTGCTTCTCCCTGGACTGCAGGCTCACTCCTGCCCCATAGGAACTGGGCCTATTCACTTTTCCCACCACAGCTGCCTTTTAGAGCGCCTCAGGAGTTATCAGGACTCCAGTGACTTTGAGGGTCCTTCCCCTACCCCAACCTTAAAGCTGTCAGCCAGATAAGACTGAAACCCATCCCTGGTAGGAGACAAGGCTGAAGACAGGCAGTACTAGTGCCTGAAGTTTGGGGACAGGGAGGGTGAGGGCCAGAACTGACTATTGAGTCAGGCTGTCTGATTGGTAAGAGAGGAAGATGGGCTTACAACCCTTTCTCCTTCTTTCCCTCTAAGCCCCTTTCTGGCCACAAAGCAACTTTTGTAATGTTTTTGCATTTGCCCCCCCAACCCCACCCCACTGTGGAAAATAGGCCTTGAGAAGGAAAACTGGTAAGTAAAACCAAGGCATCAAATGTAGATTTGAGCAACATTCAGACCAAGTGTGAGTTTATGTGCATCCTAGACCATGAAATAAAAATGAGAAAAGAACCGTGAATGCAAGCATTTGTACGTGCAGAACAGAAGATCAGTCCTGGCGTGAAAAGGCAAAATTGAGTCGTCATCGCAGTCCTGCGTGTGAAACCCCAGGGAGTAAAAATTTTACTGCACACACGAGGTGTCCTCTGAAGCAGGACCCTCTAAATCCCCCTCCCGAATGGCTCATGTTAAAGCCAGCCTTCCTGGCATAGCTGACCTATTCTGAAAGATTTGCTTTAAATTAAACTGTAGCTTTGTGTATACATCCTACATTGCGTATGGGACTCACGTTGGAAATTTTCTCTGATTCCTGTACATGTTTTTGGGCAAACCATATTTGAGAAGTAGCTTTTTAAAGAACTAGTATTTATAAGAATCCATTTTTGTCCCAGCACCGTGTGGAACATATACCATACATTAATTCTCTCATTTCATCTTCGCAAGAGCTCCCACCAAGTCGGTATTATTATCTTCATTTAACATGGGAAGAATAAGACCCAGGGAGACTCTGTGACTTGCCCCAAGGCCTAGGCTGGTGAGTGGCAGAGTTTGGATTTCAGCTCAGGACCCACATCCAGACGCCATCTTCAGCCAGGGCAACCCAGAGCTGACATGACACCCTGTGCCTATAGTGATCTATAGGTGTTGTTAAATATTCAGAATGAAGACCCTATCTCCAAATCAGGTCACATTCTCAAGTACTGAGGGTTAGGACTTCAACTATCTTTGGCGGCAGAGAGACAGAGTACAACCCCTCACAGCAGTGTTGTGTTCCTTTTCTCCCCTCCTCGCTCCAGATGGCTCTTTCTTTCTTTCCCATCCAGTCCTGTCTTCCTTCTGTTCACTAGTTTAAACCAAACTGTAGTGAGTCAACTATAATAAGAAAAGCAGTGAACTTGTTCTTCCTGTGGTTTCCCTTCATCTCGTGCCAGTGGGTGGCATTTTGCCCTGCATGCACTGGGGAAAACAAAAACAGGACAGGTGCCAGAGCTAGGAAAACCTGACATGCTTTTAGCCTGAGGCCTCAGCATGGCTGCTTTGGGGAGCATCAAACGTAGGATTCCCTCTGCCTGTGTGCATGAGTTACAATGGGGCTCTTTTTGGCACTGATTATTTTTCTGACCACAGGTCCCTTTGTGAAACTAAGAAAGCCTGCCAGCTCTTTTCATAAAAATCACACCTTGACCACCCAAGATTGGCAGTGGAGGAGAAAGCTCCTCTTGGGAGGGGTGGTTGGAGATTTTCAACCCTAATTCAACACGTTTACCTTTCTCTTGTAAGTTGCACTGCTAGCTCTGCCCTGGCCGTGGCATGCTTTGGGAAGGCTGTTATCTCTTCTAGTGCTTCTTCCCAGGCGTGAAGAGAGACTCATCCTAATCCTCTACAACTTGGCTGTTTCTTGGCAACAGCATTGGCATTCAGACTTTTCAGAAGGCCCAAGGGCCAGAAGGCTAATATTTCCTTCAAACGTGCTTCTAGATGTGGTTGTCTGGAAGTCCAGGCCCATTGCCATGTATCCACCATGACCAAGTGTGCCACCCTGCATCTCTTCTGCCACCAAATGACCATATCTTTGAATCCAGCACATCCTCAGAGTCCAGGTCAAGCCCTCTCTCCTGTTCCCAGGAACAAGCTTTCCCATTTCCAGTCCCCCTGCCTTCCCATTTCAATAGCTTCCTCTACTGAGGATGACTAATGGGAGAATGGGTACTCCCTTACCTTGGGAAAACCACATGAGGATATAATCTAATTTCCATGGGGGGGAAAAATCTACATAACAGGAGAGGATTTGTCTTACAGAAGCCCTTTTGATCACTGCCTTACCCATTTGATTGTCATTCCCAACAGAAAACACCTCACCTTAAGTTCATAGGAAGAACAGAACTCCCTTTGAAGAAGAATCGTTCAAACAATTCTATCCTTCTATAAAGAGGCAAACATTTGTAATTATGGACTAATATTAGAGTCTATGATTCTAAGGATGCAGAAGTTATTTAGTGAGGGGTAATTCCCCCATTTTGCAGACAGGAAACTGAGGCCCCAAAAGGGAAAGCAGTTTTCTTAACATTGGTTAGTGGCAAAGGTGGGACTAGAATCCAGCTTTTCTGATTCCTAGTCTAGTACTCTTTAAAATATTGATGCATGCCACACAGCCGCCGAGTACAGATATTGTTGTATTTTAAGCCTCAATTCAAATAGAGGCTAGGTCACAACAGCATGGGCAAACACATCTTGATCATCAGTAAATCCAAAATAACAGAGCAGACCGCCTGGATGAAGGGGTCCTCCTCACAGATGTGGACAGCAGAGGGAGAATGTTTCAGGGGTTCCCCGATGCTGGTCATTTCTACATCCTGGATGCCACTTAAAGCGGGTCCATGTGTCCCACTTACCTGCCTCTACTCTGGTCAACCTAGTCAATATCATTTCATGATCCAAATCCACTCTTATCTCAGAATAAAGCCCCAGGTCCTCAAGACGGACCAGAAGGGTCCGTGTGTCCTGGTTCTTTCTTTGGCAACTTCACTGTCTTTCCCTCCCCGCTGCTGGCTCTGCTGCAGCCTGGCAAGCCTAGTTCCTCACAGTCTCTCAAGCGGCCTGGCCACATGCTGGTGTGCTTATGCACTCTCTCTGTCTCTCTGGGCTCTGCCTAGGAAATTTTTTTCTCCATTTCACTTACATGAGTGATTCTCAAACAGGGGTTGTTTTGTTCCACAGGAACTACCTGGCAATGTCTAGGTCAGTGATTTTCAACCGGTGTGCCCTGGCAAACTGCTGTGCCATGAGAAGATCTTAGCTGGGCTGTGAACATTTTAAAGACCATTAATTAAATTATTTTCAAAAGAAGTTCAAAGAACAATAGGTGTAGGCTCAGTGCCTGTGGCTCAAGTGGCTAAGGCACCAGCCACGTACACCTAAGGTGGCAGGTTTAAATCCAGCCCTGGCCCGCCAAACAACAATGACGGCTGCAACCAAAAAATAGCCGGGTGCTGTGGTGGGGTGCCTGTGGTCCCAGCTACTTGGGAGGCTGAGGCAGGAGTCTCGCTTGAGCCCAGGAGTTGGAGGTTGCTGTGAGCTGTGATTTCACGGCACTCTACCCAGGGGGAGAGCTTGAGGCTCAGTCTCAAAAAAAAAAAAGGAACAGTAAGTGTATTCTTTTTTTTGGTCAGCATAATTTAAGTGTGCCACAGGAGTTTACCTATAGGTTCAGGGGTGCTGTAAGATAAAAAAAAGGTTGAGAACCACTGGCCTCGAGACATCTTTCAGCTGTCACAGCTGACGTGTAGTAAGGAGAGGCGGTGCTGCTAAACATCCTCCCATGTTCAAGACCTCCTCCCAAAACCAAAGCTGTGTGGCCCAAAATGTCAGCGCACTGAGTCCGAGAACCCCTCAGTCTTTAGTTCCCCAGTAGAAGGCGGCTTCCCCGATACTGGAGACTAGGATGAGGGCCTCCCCCATCGGCTCCCAATCTGCCCTCCCCACCATTCTGTCAGCCCCAGAAGGACGGGGTGGAAAGCCCCACTCCCCTGTACGGCGCCCAGCACGGTTAGGCATCACTTTTAGCCTTGTTAGCCTTGGAACACAAAAGAAGTTCCACCCACGATCCCTCTTTCTCCTCGGAGCTTATGTGGGTTTCCGAGGGCTTCCCCTCGCAGGCCCACAGACAATCTAGTGGTCAAGTGCAGTCTGGGGAGCCCGACAGAAGTGCACTGAAATCCAATTTTCACCCACTTCTAGCTGAGTGACCTTTAGCAAGTTACTTATTTTCTCTGGAATTTAAGTTTCATCATCTATAAAAGAAGCATAAAAATAGAAACTGTTTCATAGAGTTGTTGTGAAGATTAAAAGACATAGTGTATGTGAAGTATTTAGCACCAGCTGTGACACTGGGCGAGGGATTAGTAACTGTGAGAGAAGATGCCACTTACTCCAAGGACTGCCACCACCCCTGGGCCCTGGTTAATGGTCACAGGGACAGAGAAGAACAATCAGGAGGCAGCCACTCAGCTGCTTCTTAATTTTCTCAACTCTCAGATGGGCCTGCAAACATTCCATCTTACCTATCCTGTGGGTTTATGACATGTCCCAATAGCTCCCCACCCAAAGCAGAGAGGTACCTCAGACTCACCTCAGGAAGGGCTGAGGGCAACCTCCAGACTGTCTCCCACCCCAGTCCTGGCATGGCACCGGGCTGGGCTTCTTATCTGGATTCTAACTCTCAGATTCCATGCCTCAGCCCAGCCTTCCTCTGGCTGCCAGCCCATCTCTCCTGGGGCCCCCACCTCTGGTGTCAGCAGGGGCTCCATACCCTGGAACTGCCCCCCCCACCACCACCTCCTGCCAAATCTGAACCCTGGTCCACAGCCAGGTATCCCAGCTCCCACCAGATCTGCAGGGGAATTAGAAACATTTTTTGCCAAGTAAATCCCAGAAATCAATTGCTCTGTTTCCCTTTACCCTTTGAGGGCTAGGAGTGGAGGAAGGCTTTCCCATTTCCAGGCCTCTTTGCTTCCTTCCCTTACTTTCTATTTTAAGCATTTTTTAAAAGAAACAAAGGTCCATTTTCCTAGACTGCCTGGGTCAGCAAACAGAAGTGTCTATCTGAAGAGGAAGGGCTGGATGTGAAAAAGGGCCACTGTGCCTGGTCAGAGAGGACGTCAGGCAGGGCGCATGGAGGCTACAAACAGGAGCAGCCTGGGAGCTGATGTTGGAGCCAGATCCCACACAGGTAGCAGTCCATGAGGTTCACAACCCTGGACATTTTGGCAGAAACCCCTCCCTGTCTGCAGAGCTATGTAAGCACCTCTGGGGGTGGGAAGGGGCCTGGGACCACCACACACACACCCCCCAGCTGAGAGAGGAGAGGAGTTTGGAGCACCACCTTTTGGGGAAGGATCCCTGGTGCACTCACAGATTGTAGTTCTCAGGGAAGGGGCAGCAACCTGCTGCTTGTGTTGACTGGGCTTTCTGCCCTGCAGCCAGTGAAACCTGACAGGTCGGTTTCCAGATCTGGGCTGATTCTCTTTCACTTCCTGCTTCTGATCCCTTCAACTTGAGAGTCCGTGTGGTTCACCTCTTCCTCAGACTGCAAATGGATGGTTTGGAGGGCCAAAATGCACAATACAAGGTCTGGTGTCTTAAAAAGAAGCTCAAAGATTCTGATTCCTGGGGAGTTATTGAATAAAACAACTGAAGTTAGACCCCTTAAGATTAAAATCCACGACTTACCTCTATCCCAAGGACACTTCTTTAATCTTGGGAACAATCAGAACAGAGTGGAGCCATGAACCAGCATCCCCCACTCTGCCTAGCCAGGATACTGTGGGCAGGAGAAAAGTTTTGCCTCCTAAGTCTCTCTTTTTATTAGCTTTGAAGAAGCAGACAGGTGCCTTTTTCTTTTTCTTTCTTTCTTTGTTTCAGTTATGATTCCTCCAAAGTATATAATGCACTTTGTCCTTAGTCAGTGACTACTAAATTTTTGAGTACTTGAACGGAGCAGAGAAAAGCTCAGCAGGGCTGGGATTAGAGTGAGGTGCCTAGGGCGCAAAATGTCAGCCACTCCCCACTGTCATCCAGTCACCCTCCAGGGACGTCTTCATCCTAGTCCTAGCCCTGTGGCTCAGAGCAGGTAAAAGAAATCTTCAAGGGGAGAAGGTTTACTCAAAGATGTCTGTTTATAGAATGGGGAAGGGTACCCACAATGGGGACCCACCTGCCTTACCTTCCTCTTGCCAAGTCTCCCATGTCCAGAGAGGTGCCCTGTATGAGCTGGCCACTCGCCCAACAGAAGGCCCCCGCTCTCAGAAATTGCAGAAACAAACATGTAAGAAAGAAAACTTGAGGGACCTCAAAGACAGCTGTCACTGCAAGGCTGTCAAGAATTACAAGAATGTTAACCAACGTTTTTTGAGCGCTCACTATGTGCCAATTCCAGTGTTAAATACTTTATGGCCATTGTTGCATATAATCCCCTCAACAACTTGATAAGGGAGAACTTGGACTCTGGAGCGGGGCAGCCTTGGTTTGAATCTCATCCTTGCCTCTTTCATATTATATGGTCTTGGGAAATGTCTTAAGTGTGCTAGGCTTTAGCTTCCTTACCTGTAAAATGAGACTAATAGTACCCACATCATAGTACTCTGAGGATTACGTCAGGTAACACATATAAAACAATAGGACCACTCTCTGGGACAACATAAGTATTCAACAAATATTACCCATAATTATTATTGTTGTTATCTCTGTTTTTGTTTTTTGAGACAGAGTCTGTATTGCCCTTGGTAGAGTGCAGTGGTGTCACAGCTCACAGAAACCTCCAACTCTTGGGATTAAGCAATTCTCTTGCCTCAGCCTCCCAAGCAGCTGGGACTACAGGCACCCACCATGCCACCCGGCTATTTTTTGATTGTAGTTGTCATTGTTGTTTGGCAGGCCCAGTCTCGCTTCAAACCTGCCAGCTCTGGCGTATGTGGCTGGCACCCTAGCCATTGAGCTATAGGCATCGAGCCTGCCTCTGGTTTTTTATTCCTTCGGGCTGCCATAACACAGAAACTGGGTGGCTTAAAATAACAGAAATGTGTTGTCTCACGATTCTGGAGGCTAGGTGTTCAAGATGAAGGTGTTGGTGGGTTGGTCCCTTCTGAGGGCTGTGAGGGAGAGTCCACACCAGGCCTCTCTCTTAGGTTCTGATACCCTCAGGTGTTTCTTGGCTTTGCACCTGCCTGTCTTCCCCCTGTGTCTCAAGTGTGCCTGTCTCTGTGTCCAAATTTCCCTTTTGTATAAGGCCACTAGTCATACCGGTTTAGGCTCCACTTTAACAACCTTATTGTCCTAATCACCTTTGTGAAGACCTTATCTCCAAATAAGGTCACTTTCTTGGGTGCTGGGGATTAGGGTTTCAGCTTATCTTTGTGGAGGGACATAATTCACCCATAACACAAGGTTAAATTACTTGCTTGAGGTCACAAAGTTTGTTAGTGAGGAAGCTGGTCCTATTTGATGACAACCCCCATGGTGTAAACCCCAGGGCAAAACCCAACATTGCGAAGCCTTCTGTGGGGAGAAGGAACTAAAAGCAAATGTGAAGAGCCAGCTGCTGGTGTGTTAATGGCATTTTCCCTTTTTTCTCCATTCCACCTTAGCCTGCCTGCTCCAGGCTGAGCTTGTAAATTATGAACGAGTCAAAGAATATTGCCTCAAAGTACTAAAGAAGGAAGGAGAAAATTTCAAGGCCCTTTACCGGTCTGGTGTGGCTTTCTATCACCTTGGGGACTATGACAAAGCACTCTACTACCTGAAAGAAGCAAGGACCCGACAACCCACAGGTAAGGCAGCAACTGCTGCTCTCACACTATCTCACACCTCCCTCTGGCAGCTCCTGGCCCCTCCTTGCAGCAGACAGCAGGGCCAAGCAGGACAGAGATGGCAAGTTAGGGGTCAGGTGTGTGTCCTAGGACCTGGAATAAGAAGAGCACACAGCCAGGAGTGGGGCTCACGCCTGAAATCCTAGCACTCTGGGAGGCTGAGGCAGGTGGATTGTCTGAGCTCAAGAGTTCAAGACCAGCCTGGGCAAGAGCAAGACTCCATCTCTAAAAAACAGGCAGGCACTGTGGCAGGCACCTGTAGTCATAGCTACTCGGGAGGCTGAGGGAAGAGAATCACTTGAGCCCAAGAGTTTGAGGTTGCTGTGAGCTACAACACTACGGCACTCTACACAGGGCAACAAAGTGAAACTCTCTGTCTCAAAAAAAAGAAAAAGCAGCAAAGTAAAACTCTCTGTCTCAAAAAAAAGAAAAAGGGCAGCATATAGTCCACACATTTGCCTGGGCTCTGAGTTTCAGGGAGCACAGGCACCTCTTGTCTTCCAATAGAGTACAGAATTCTTCATCTTTACCAACTCAGAATTCCACTCTCTCCACTTACCACTAAACACATATTGAATTCTTACTGTGGGCCAAGATATGTGCTGGGCATTAGGGATGTCAGTGAACGGACACGGTCCCCACCCATGAGGAGCTCACATCTGGTTGGGAAGACACAATACAAGCAAGCAGTGCTGGTGCTGAGCCCAGCCTCTCTCACATGCTCTGACTTCTCCAGCCAGCTGCTGTTCCTTGGAGCATGTGTCATTAACTTAGATCATATACTCATTCATTCATTCATCCCACAGGTATTTATTGAAAAGGCATAGTGGAGCTGGGTACACAGTAGTGAACAAAAGACAGTAGCTGCCTTCAAAGAGCTTATGTTATGATGGTTTACTGTCTAACACAAGTGGGAAGAAAGGCGGGAGACAGGAACAGAACCCAGGGAGGGGCTCTTCACCAGATGCCTGGAAGTCTCTAGTAAATAGACTGGTAGCAAACCAATGTAATGCTTAGTAGCGGTGAGTGCTGTGAAGAAAACAAAGCAGAGCTCAGGGCTCACGTGCAAAGGGATTGGTATTTCAGACCAGGTGGTCAGAAAGGGTCTCTCTGAGGAAGGCACATTTAAATAATGACTTTGGCTTGATGTTGCCATTGTTGTCAATATTGTCAATGCTTTTTAAAAATTCAATCCTAGTTCAGTGACCATAGCTCAGTGGTTAGGGCACCAGCCACATACCCTGGGGCTGGCAGGTTCAAACCTGGCCAGGGCCTGCTAAACAATGACAACTATGACAAAATAGCCAGGTATTGTGGTGGGCACCTGTAGTCCCAGCTACTTGGGAGGCTGAGGCAAAAGAATTGCTTAAGTCCAAGAGTTTGAAGTTGCTGTGAGCTGTGACACCACAGCACTGTACCAAGAATGACATAAGTGAGACTCTGTCTCAAAATAAATAAATAAATACTAAATCCTCTTCCCAAGAAGTCGTAAGAACTTTAGGATCTGTGTGCAAATGTCCAAATATATAGTTTAAAAAAAAACTTTTTTAAGAACACCAACATGTATTTTTATGTGTTTGTTTTCTGTACATAAATTGTGTTCCACCAACTGTATTGTAAGCAACTTGAAGACTAGGACCTGGAGTCGTTCAGCAGACTTTCTTGAGCACCCACTATGTGCCAGCGCTGTTCTGGATGCTATGCCTGGCATTTGGAACTTGAGACAGTGTCCATTCCTACTTCTGGAAGTAATACCCAGAGCAACCCTATAATTCTTACGTTCTGGTGTGTGCAAAACTAAGCAGTTTTCTGTCATGCCCTCCTAATCTAAAAACAGGAACTGGCTGGAGAAATGCCCAGTTTTTACTGAGGTGGTCACCTGACCCTAGTTATAAGGACAAAAATAAGACACTGAAGCAAAGTCATTTTAAAATCTTCCAGTTTAAAAATACATTTAACTAATATTTCTTGATCATTGCATTAAGCCTTCTGGACTTCTCTATCTATTCCAGTCCTCACGGCAGTTTTAGGAGGAAGGTATTAAGGTCCCCAGGAGAGGCGGGCTTTGGAGTCAGACACACCAGGCACTGGGTGCCTCCTTGGGCATCTTACTTAATCTTCCCAGAAGGCTTAATCTTCAGCCTTCTCTTTTGTCACAATGAGGGTGAGAATGCATACCTTGCAGGACTGTAGTGAGGACTAAATGAGATAGTGAAGTTCAAAACCCTGGCACAGAGTAGGTATTCGAAAGTTGAGGTTATCTCTTGCATATGAGACAGGGGGAAGTTGGTGGCTTCTCTGAGGATAAACTTACAGCTGGAGTCTCAACTGACTGTGCTGATGTGGGGACCACTGGGATATGCTGCTGCATAGAAATAAGGGGAGGGATTTTCTATTCCCGCCCTCCCATCTGTCCCCTGGGTCCCGGCCACCTGTCCACATTAGCTAAGGGGAGGCAGTGAAGGAGAGGGCCAGCATCTGGTTGTCCTCTCAGCCACTGCAGATCAGCACAAGGGACCTTGGCGGAATGAACCTGGCCTGTCCTCTATCTGCAGAGTCAGCTTTTGCCTGATTCTGTGTTGACGCAGTACTTGTCCTCAGCAGGCGTTTCCTCAGGCGTGTTTCTCTCCTCACAGACACCAACGTGGTTCGGTATATCCAGCTGACGGAGATGAAGCTCAGCCGATGCTCCCAGAGAGAAAAAGAAGCCGTGTAACTGGGAAGCCCCTCCAGAGCTGTACCCGCAGCTGACCAGGGACTTCCAGGCCGCCCCTGCTGGAGCCCCACCCTGGGTTCTGTCCCTTTCTCCCCACTTCTTACGACTCCCTCTTTTTTTCTTCCTATTATGCCCCAAATCTTTCCCAGGGTGAAAAGAAGGAGAGGTGCAAATTTGGAATCTGGCAGGTTGCCCAGACAATGGAAACATCCTCTTCTCTAGCAAGTTGGCAGCTGAGAGGGCCCTAGTTTCTGCTGGAGAGGGGTCTCATGGGCTGACAATGCCCCAAGGCTTCTGACAGAGGGAGAGCCTGGCAGGTGGATCATCCCAAAAGGAGCAGGCTCGGGGCTGGACCCTTCCACACATTCCTGACAGACCAGAGCATCAAAAGACAACTGTTATGAATCCAGGGATGAGACAGGGATGAGACAAACACCAGAAGCAACGGTCCAGCTGCTACAGAGCGAGAATTTGCAGGCTGGAGTCTCCACGCCCTTGGGGCTCCCCCTCCTCCCTCACTTACTGCCTTGGCTTGTGTTTTTCCCTCTCCTCCTAGGGGATCCACGACTCTGCCAGAATTCACATGCCACTGAAGCCCACGCTCAGTGCCCTTTGGTGACCACTCATACCATTCCCCCGTCCTCCCACCCAGCAGGCAGCTGTGACCGCAGAAGGACAGGGTGAAGGGGGCCGACATTTGGGGCAGGGTAGCCATGTAGGTGATGTGGGGGGAGAGATAACACTCAGGGTGGAGGGGGGCAGAGCAGTGTTCAGGCTGGGGTATTGAACTGTGGACTAATTAAGTGTAAATAAAAAACAAATCAATAGGCAGCAGTTCCTGTGATTTCTGTGGGAAGCAGCCCCACACCCTCACTTTTACTCTCTCCCTAACCCTCAGACACAGCTTCTTAGAGCCAGATGGGGCTTCCCCCAAAGCAATTGGCCATTTGTCCAGTGGCCTACAACGTGGGCTGCAGCCTTTGTGCTTTTAAGAGTGGGCTGGGAATATGGAGACTGTCCAAGGGCTTGGCTTTTGGGGAATTTGTATAACCTTTTCTTGATGAAATTATCTGGACTCAATATCTAGCACGTAGAATATGTTCAAAAAATATTGTTGAATGAGTAAGTTATGACTGCAGACTGGCTCTCCTGCCTTAAACTACTTTCATCCCAGCCTAGTCTCCTGGTACCTATGCTCCTTACGCTATGCCATATTGCTTCAGTCCAAACAGCAGGGCTTCTTGTTTGCCCACTCCTGTGCAATACGCAGTGGGACACAGGATGTAGTCCCGGGCTTTGAGGAGATGGAAGAGTCGAGAACTGCAGATGAGGATACTACCAATGACACCTTTAATTTATATGATGCTTTAAAATTTTCAAAGCACTTTCATGTATTTTTCGTGTGACTTGTGGAAAAGACAATATTGTATAAAATCAAACTATATAAAGATGCAATAATGTTAATAGTTAGGATTTATTAAATGCACTATGTTGAGATCTTTACATGTATAATCTCATTTCTTTCATGAAACTACTGTATGAGATACTAGTCTCCTTGCGATGGATAAGAAAACTGAAAACCAGAAAAATTAACTATGCCAAGGTTGCGTGGCCTTCAATGGCATAGCTAGGATTTGAACCAGCTCTGTCTGGCTCCAGAGCTCCTGCTACTAACTATTCTATGCTTATTTGCCTCTCCACGAGTATCATATTGGGCACTCACAACCGTTCCAGAACAAGGCAATATTTATTAACTTCAAAAGGGTTCACCATGTCAAGGGTGGTGCATGGGCCTCCTCTTGTATTTATCCAAGGCCAAAAAAAGACCAGAGACTAGAAACCCTAGTGGTCAAAGCAGTGACCAGCCAGGAAAAGACAACTGAGACCCAATTTCTGTGCAGGGTTCATTCTTTGTGCTCATGAGGCCTGCACATATCCTAACAAACTCACCTAACACTTCTCACTAGCATTGGGAAAGGGTAACAGTTACTGGTAGAGACCAAAAAGAAACATAAGAGTTAATTATGGGGTGTTTGTTTAAACAGAGGCTCCACAGGACAGGATCCAATCACTGTTGAGGGGCCCAGAAGGCAGCAACACAGTTTATATTAACAGGCTTCAATGGGTGCTACAAGAAAGTGGCTAGAAATATTAAGGGTCCCACATTTGCTCACCCTCAGGAGAAGAGGAAAAAGAAAAAGCTGTTTTGGCTGTTAATATTCTCCTTCACTCCTACCATATCCTTCTCTCTGCCCTCTTTCTCCAAAATGGCCTCACCTGACCCTAATGCAAAGCTCCCCTGAGGCCTATCACAAGCATATGTGCAAAACTCTCCCATCTCCAAGCCTTCAGCCCGGAAAGTTCACGAGTTGGCAATCTTCATGTGCAGGTGAAGATGAGGTCACCTTCGTGAATGGCCTGCAGATCCATTTCAGACTGACAGGGTCTTTCTTTGGCCTTCCTACATCAGCAAGGACTCAGAGTAATTATTCTCAATATGGAAGCCAGAGAGAGGTCTTACTTAAATGGGTATTTTGGGCCAGGCTGAACAGTTGGGGATACAACTGTTCCCATCCCAAGGGAAAAACTTAAACAAAATGAGGTGAGGACAACCTCTAGGAAGCTCACAGAACCAGTGTACAGACTATCTGCTTGTCTGGTGACTTAGATATACATGCTTATTGAAACTCCATTCACTGTGACCTAAAGATAAATGATCCCAAAGAAAAAAACTACCTGGGGTATTGGTCGCTGTCCGGGGTGGTAGAGCTGAATTTTCCATGCATTTGTCCAACAGAGATTTCAGAGAGCTCTTAAGCCCATGAGGTTCATTCTCTTTACCAAATCTGTGGCTTTCTTCTCCCCACCCTGCCCCCAAACAAGGACTGTGATTTACTTACTTTGTGGCTGTCACTGCTGAACTATCTATAGACCGAGTACTAATCACGGACCTGACCTGCATTGTCATCTCCTGCCTGGACTTTTGTGATAAGACTTTTGGGGAAAGACTTAACTTTTTGTTTAATTATTACAACAGCATCACATGTATATTATGGGAACTTTAGATAAAAATAAGAAAGAAAAAGGACAAGATCTAGTCCATAATTCTACCACCCAAGTCTCTCCTTTAAGTTCCTTTTGGTATAAATGGACACATGCATAGGCACAGTTGTGGGGTTTTTAAACTAAAACTGGATCACACTGTATATAGTCTTTAATAACTTACTTTTCAAAACGTGTGTTTATATTTTAGAATATGTAGTACATACACAGATTTTAAAAAAAAAAACCTCAAAAAGTACAAAATGCTCTATAGGCAGAAGTATCTCCTTCCCACCCTGTCTGCTAACATCTAGTTTCCCTGTAATTTCTTACATATCCTTCTGGAGATGCTTACACATTTGCAAACATATGTGTGGTGTGTGTATATTCTTTTATCTCACATACACTTGCTCTTTCTGTCACTTCACTGAGTGTATCGTGAACGTTTTCCACACGTCTCTCTCACGTCCAGCAGCATCTTTGTTACATCAGTGGACCCTCGTTTTGTAATCATTCCCCCAAATGATAATTATTTCATTTGTTCTCAGTCTTTATTGTAAATAATGTCGCAACAGACATTCTTGTAGTTAAATTTTGCACACATCTGTGACTATTTCCTTAGGATAAAATCCAAGAAGGAATTGCTTGGCTATTTTTAAAAATTTTGATACATGTTGCCAACCACAGTCCAGAAAGTTTGTACCAAAACACTTTCCTCCTTGAATCCTTGAGAGCTCCCTGTTCCTGCACTGTAAGGATTAGGGTTTTAGCACTGATCAGATCTTTACCAGTTAGATAATCAAAACGACTGTACATCAACGTTATCGTAACTTGTTATTTTAACTTTCTTTGATTATTACTGAATAACATTCTTCATACGCCCATTGGCCATTTGAACTTCCTTCTTTGTGAAATTTCTATTTGTTTGATAATTGGTATGTTTATGATCAATTTGTAATTTTGTTAAGAATATTATTTTTGTCAACAAATGCTACAAATATGCTTTCCAAGTGCTTTGCTTTCAAATTTTGTTTATGGTGCTTTTTGACATACATAAATTCTTGATTCTGCAATTAATTTGTTCTTCTGTTGCCAGCTTCTCTTGCCTACAGTTCACCCTCTCGTTTTCTGTCATGACAACCCTTCTAAAACACAGTCCGATCATGTGGTTCCCCAACCCACGCATCTTCAGTGCCTCCTCATCACTTTGCGGATAAAGGCCAAACTCCTTAACATAAGACACAAGGTCTTTCATGCGTTCTCTCCCATGAACTTTTCCAGGCCCTCTTTCCAAGGGCTCCTGCATTCCACTGCTGCCCAGCTTCTTGGGATGCTCTGGACCATTGTGCTGGGTCTCTGGGCCTTTCCACACTGTTCCCTCTGCTTCATTGGCCATTCCTCACCAGTTCAAACATCTCTCCCCCCACCCCGACTCCTATAGGCCCTGACCTGGGGTCACTGCTAGAAAGCTTTCCCTGGTCTGAACTCCTTTCACACAGGCCTCCCTCTGCCTAGTGTATTTGCTACAATAAATTAGAACTTCCAGTTTACTTCCATCTATCCCACCACCTATTCCACAGTTCCTCAAGGCAGGCACTGTGGTTTATTCATCTTTGCAGCCAGAGTGTCTAGCACAATGCCTGGCATGCCGTAGGTACCCAGTGGCACATGTTACTTGAGGTAAATGCAGGGCTAAATTAGGTCTGTGCTTCTGAGAAAGGAAGACATCCTTGGAGACGTAGGTCAGAAGAGAAATGGCATGTACCAGCCCCAAGCTTTCCAAGACATCAGAATCACACAGAAAAGCTTTTTAAAAATACACAACCCACGGCTCGGCACCTGTGGCTCAATTGGCTAAGGCGCCAGCCATGTACACCTAAGGTGGCGGGTTCAAATCCCCAGCCCGGGCCTGCCAAACAACAATGATGGCTGCAACCAAAAAATGGCCGGGTGTTGTGGCGGGCGCCTGTGGTCCCAGATACTTGGGAGGCGGAGGCGGGAGACTCGCTTGAGCCCAGGAGTTGGAGGTTGCTATGAGC
>CAUYQV010036451.1:0-13689 GCA_963574575.1 Galagoides demidoff
CTGTGGTCCCAGCTACTTGGGAGGCTGAGGCAGGAGACTCACTTGAGCCCAGGAGTTGGAGGTTGCTGTGAGCTGTGATGCCACAGCACTCTACCCAGGGGGACAGCTTGAGGCTCTGTCTCAAAAAAAAAAAAAAAAAAAAAAAAAGGTGAGAGTCATTCCTGACATACACCACATACACCACATACACCACATCATTGTTGTCAGCAAATCCTGCCTGCCAGCCCTTTACTGTACATCTGGAATCCAGCACCACTGGTTCTACACTGGGCCAGGCCACCATTGCCCCTTACTTGGATTGTCCCAGTACCCACTTAACTTTTCCCCTTTTGCTCCCCCCACCCCCAGTCTGTTCTCATTATAACAATAAAAGTGATGCTTTTAACACATTGAATCAAATCTGTTCTTCCTCTACTCAAAACCCTCCATTAGCTTTTCCATCTCAGATTAAAAACACCCTGTAGCTACCAGTTAACTTTTGGTCCTGATTTCTTTATCTTCTCTCCCTCCCACCCTCTTTCTACCCTGGTCACACTTGCTTTCTTGCTTTCCCTTGAACACTGTAGGGTCTTTAAACTTGTTGTTTACTTAGGCTGAGATGGTGTTGGTCTCGACCACATGACTTGCTGCTTCACCTTTTCAAGAGTTTGCATAAAATTCACCTTCTCAATGAGCTCTTCTCCCATCATAATATTTAAAATTACCCCCTACATCTGCTCAGCAACACCTGTCCTCCTGCTTCACCTTAGTTTTCTCCAAAACACTTAAAACCATTGGATGTGTGGACACACACATCTGTGTGTGTTTGTGTGTCTGTCCCTGTCCTAGAGTAGGAAGAATCCAGGAGGATAGGGGATTTTGTTTGCTGCTGTAACCCTTAACACCCAGAAAAAAATGGTTGGCTCATTTTAAGTGATTGTAAATATATTAATTTAATAAATAACAATTCCAAAAGGTAAACTTAATTAAGAGGAGAAACAAAGTATTGCTTCTCAACCTTTTGGCTAAGATTAAGTGTGAAGAGGAGAAGCAAAAGAACCCCAAACCAGGTCTGTACATGGAAGGGTGTGTGATATGTTCTATTGGATTATATATTTTAAAAAGTAAGAATAGATTTTTTTAAAAGCAAAGTCCGTTTGTCTCAATGATAAAGCAGTTTTTTAATTAAATCAAAAATTTCAAATTCGGGCTTGTAGAAACCACTTCAAAGCATACCCTTACAGGAATGTAACTAAAAAAGGAAATAAAGAAAAGTTGGGTTTGTGTAAGCATCCTCTTAGCCGAAAGCCAGCACCCTGTGTGGAAAAATCAGTAAAATGATCAGTAAAAATGAAAAGGAGATTCAGAATCTTGTTTTTCTCCTATGCCTCTTATATTGGAAGAGAAATCATCTACTGCAATTTGATCCTTGTTCTTTGGGGGAAAAGTCAAATTGTCTTTTGTTTTCTCTATACAGTATAAACGTTAATTAAAGCATCACTTAGTTGCATTTGATGAGATGGCTTCTTAATATCATGGAGAACTTCTGAATTATGAGCAAATATGTTTAGCATGTATCCTTATTTTTACAAATCTCAGATTCTAATTATTTGCAAAATTAGTATTCCTCATAATAGGAATTATAAGGAATTCCAATGTAGTTTCCTTGCCTGGTGTTTCAGAAAATTTTGTAAGAAGAAATTATACAAAATGGGATCATCAATAGGCATCCTCATCTTTTTATTTTTGCTGCCATTTTGGTCAGCATTATTTCATAAAAGAAGGGACACTTTAACATTTAAAAATAGGAAGGAATTGGGGGGGATTGCCCTTGTTTCTGTCATTTACTATGAACTTCAGATTATGGTGCCACTGTCTACAGTCCAGAATTTGGGAATGGTTGATCTGTACTTTGATGACTCACATTTAACAAGAATAACATATTAAATATAAAAGAAATTTAGGATACTTACAAAAGAATACATAATAGACATAATGACCACAGGAGGCCTTGGGAAACATTATCCGTTACCAAAATAATAGATTAAAAAAATTTTTTAAGGAAAATTAAAATAGTTTCAGATTAAGCATGGTTAATAAATTAACCTTGGTATTCTTTTAATATCTCCATATTTTTATTGCATAATAAGAACTAACCTTTACTGAGTTTTTATTACTTACCAGGCACTGTGCTAAGCACTTCTTACATGGATTATCTAATTTAATTCTAACAACCCTTTGAGGTAGCTAATATTACTATTGAAATTAATTTAGTTGAATACATTTTTTCCATGTAAGGTAATTAACATTATCACAGAATTATAAATCTTGGCTGACAGTGTGTTATGGCAGCATTTTAATACTGATCAAAATAAATGAGGATCAGGAGAATTTCAATTAATAAGAAAGCTTGTTGACCTTGGTTCTGCCACAGGTGGGGGCACTATTATGTTTGACCCCTTCTCCCACCCAGGCTTCCAACCTTTTTATTTTTTTCTAACTTTTAAAAGTATGATTAAAATTCATTCACTAATCATTCATTTGTGAATTATAATACGGGCAAGACAGAATTTTAGATATTGAAGTATTTAAATATGTATTAGATGAGATTTCTGTTTTCAAGTTTACTATAGGATAGAGAAGACATACTCATGAAGAAAAGTTCACAATTTTAAGACAGATTATGTCAGATGAAACAAACTGCCAGAGGGCCACATCCAGGTGCTACCTGTTTTTGTTCTGCCCATGAGCTAAGGCTGGTTTGTATTTAAAAACGTGTAAAACAAAACAAAAAACCACAAAGAAGAATATGTGGCAAAGACTATTTGGCATGTAATGTCTAAAATATGCACTCTCTGATCCTTTAGAGAAACAATTTGCCAGCCCCTTTTTTATAAAATAATCCCAGTTAGAAAGGATACTGTGTCTAACGTGTGTTTGGTGGACTGGTATGGCCTGGGAGGACCTCAGAGAGAAGCTACGAGTTGGTATCACAGCAGTAATTCAAATGGGTAGAGAAGGGAGCAGGATGCATGAAGGTGGGTGAGCTGCGGATTCTGTAGCTATTATGAAGATTATCTAAATGCTTGCTTGACCATTGTTGGTTATGTTTCTTTGGGAAGATTTTTGGTTTTATTTGATTGTTTGATTTTTACTTTTTTCCCCCTTTGAATGTTTTGTACTTGTACTTTTCCTTTCTGTAAAATTATTGAAGTCCCATTATTTATGGCCTTCTATAAATATGATCTTAACCTGTCTGTCTATCCTTTTTATACCGCTAGTGCACACAGTAACACAAAGAAGGAAATTGTATATGTATATTAAATACTGGTGCTAAAAAGAGAAGTGGTCTATCAAAAGGGCAGTAAGACAAGATGTAAAGATACTTTAAAGCAGGGGTTAGCAAAATATTTCTGTAAAGAGCCAAATAGTAAATATTTTTGAGTTTGGAGGGAACTGTTCAGCTGTGCTGTTGTAACAGGAAAGTAACCATAGACATATGTAAATGAACATAGCTGTGCTCCAGTAAAACTTTATTTACAAGAATCAGATGGCTTAACACATTTGGCCCACAGACCAATGTTTGCCTGTCACTTCCATAGGGTATTTCTAGGTACTTAGAAGTACTTTGAATGTCAGTAGTATCGATTCTCTTTTTAAATTTACTTTTTAAAAACTATTGAAAAATGAATGTAAATAGTAAAAAAATGAACAGTACAAAAGAGTTTATAGTGAAAAAATCATTCAGCTGTGAACTCTACTTCCCTAGTTTTCCTCTTTCTTACTCTGAGTACGTAAACACACACACACGTTCTTGGTTATAAAAATAGTAGTGTAAAGAACACATACTGTTCTGTATCTTCCTTTTTCATATGAATACATACATGGACAGACTACCTCATTAACACACATAGTGGTGTACTATGCACACTGTTTTGTAAGTTAATTCTTTCATTTGTCAGTGTCATAAAGACCTATGGCTCTGCCTCAAGGTTTTTTAATGGGTTCATGGTACTTGGGTCAGTTTGCACTTCATCCTCTTAGAAGTAAAGAAATTTGGCCTTCTTATCGCTGGTTACCAAATTAAAGACAGAATTTTTCCTCAATATCAAGGCTAAATTTCTCTCATATCCTGTTTCAAGGTTTCTCTTTCATTCTTCTGACTTAATAATCGTGAGAGCTGAGTAGGGAAAAGAAATAAAGAGGAATCCCCTGTAATGGGAAGTAGGAAGAAAGAACGTAAGTGTACATAATGTAGCGTTCCTTACAGTTCACCAATTTGTGATTCGTTCCCTGTGGCACTACCACAGCTCAGATTTGTAGGAGGCCTGTTGTGTTGAAGAAGGTTGTTGACTTATGTTAAATCTATTGCTTTCAGCTGCCTGGACCTGGAGCAATGTTCTCTTAAGGTACTGGAGCCTGAGGGAAGCCCAAGCCTGTGTTTACTGAAGCTAATGGGTGAAAAAGGCTGTACAGTCACGGAACTGAGTGACTTCCTACAGGCTATGGAACACACTGAGGTTCTTCAGCTTCTCAGCCCCCCAGGTAGGTTTTTCTCTTAGGAATCTTCTCCAGAAGGTTAAGGAGTCAAACTTAAAATATCTCAGTTGATCAGGCAAAAAGTGTTGAATATTTTTGAAAGCTATATACATATAAAGCCTTGTTTTCTTTCCCAGGCTGAGGCTAAAGACATAAAAGCAAATATAATATGTGAATACCAATTGGATTATGGTCCAAAAAGCTAACTATCAGAGGTATTTTTGAGACAGTTGGGAAAATTTGAATATAACCTACACATCTTTGATATTAAGATATAATGGTAATGATATTGTAGTTCTGTAGATGACTGTCCTTTATTCCAAGGAGGTGCATGTTAAAATATTTAGGCTAAGATTTCTATAACATACATTGGAATAGTGCAGCCAAAAAAAGGAACATATTTATATATGTATGTCTATGGATGAGATAAAGCGAGTATGACAAATGTTTATCACTTAAATTTTTTGTTGACATGATGGTGATGTTGATTAACTCAACCATGTGAGTTTTTCCTGAATATACCAATATTGAGTAAGGCTTCTCATTTCCCAGGCCAAGTGAGAAATAGGAAACATTCCCTTGTCTCCATAACTGCAGTGGTGTTGGGAAGGATGGACTTGCCATCAGTTGCCTGATGACAGCAGCACTGCAGGCCTCCTTTCCAAGAGGTCTGTTTGACCAAAGAGGCTGGTCAGGCTTGGAAGGACCACAGACTAAGGACCGGATGCTCTCTATTTTATGTGGTTTGATGTTTGCCGTTTCTATAGCCAGTATAGTTACAGTATATTTTTAAGTTAACATGAAGAATTTAAAACTATAATTTAGATCTTTTTAGTTTGTTAGTTCTGGGGCTAGGAAATTCCAGACACATGGTACTGTGGTGTGCTGTCAGTTACATGTACC
The DNA here is from genome assembly GCA_963574575.1 of Galagoides demidoff. NCBI lineage: Eukaryota > Metazoa > Chordata > Mammalia > Primates > Galagidae > Galagoides > Galagoides demidoff. Next base: position 5,422 of record CAUYQV010036451.1, read on the forward strand.
AGAAACCCCAACTTAAATTGCCATAATAAAGGGATTATATTTCTTTTTCTAACTTATAAGCCTATAAGCAGGTTCGGCCTCAAGAGGCAGGGTGTCCTACTTCCAAGGAGTTGGGTGTGTTTTTGTCCTTACTCTTCCTTTTTTGTTGACATTGGCTTCCTTCTAAAGACTTAACTCCCCAGGTAGTCCAAGATGTCTGCTAGCTCTTCCTGGGTTCATTCATCCTTTTCCCAGTAAAACCCGGAAGTTTCACTTTTGTTAACTAGTTTTGGTCACATGCCTGTCCCTGAACCTATCACTGTGGCCAAGGAGATGGAATGTGCTGACCTGCCCAGAATAAAGTCAGGTATGGAGTTGGGTTGAGTCACCTTTCCTGGAACCACATGGATCACCAAGTAAAATCAGACCTGTCAGACCAGGTGCAATGGCTCACACCTGTGATCCTAGCAACTTGGGAGGCTGAGGTAGGAGATCACTTAAGGCCAGGAGTTTTAAGACTAGCCTGGACAACGTAGTGAAATGACATTCTGTCTCTTAAAAAAGTTATTTTTATTTTTTTTATTAACTGGAGGTAGTGGCCTGTGCCTGTAGTCCTTATGCCTATAGCTACTGTGCAGACTAAGGTAGGAGAATCACTTGAGCTCAGTAGTTTGAGGCTGCAATGAGCTATGATTATGCCACTGTACTCCAGCCTGGGTGACAGAGTAAGGCCCCATCTCTTAAAAATAAAATAAAAAAAAATTAAACATTTAAAAATTGGACCTGTTGGGAGGAAAAAGGAAGCCATGGATACTACTAAGGAGGTAAACCAAAAAATCTACTACAAATGGAAAGGGCCTTGGATTATAAGCAAGAAATCTTGGATTCCCAAGTCATTCCCTGCTGCACAGGCTTAATGTTGATGGCAAAACAGGCTTCTGTAAATGGCCTTTGTGACACACATTGTATTAAATGCTTGACTTCCTTTCCCAACGCCTTTCTCTACCACGAGGTACAAGGTAGGAATAAGTAGCTGCTGATGCAGCCCCACCCCCATGACATAACTGCTGTCTGTCACTAAACAGTAAACTTTGTAAGGTAGTATTTATTAATGTTTATATGCCAGTGCCTCTCCTAGCACCCAGAAATTATGACAATCAAACTCCATTAGTCCAGGGCACTAAGTTAGCTACTTAGTTGTCATACTTTATAGAATATCAAGGCTCCTAAAGACTTAAGAAACCTCTCTGGGAAGTAAATGTCACATTTATATCTTACTGTCTTTTTCAATATTTACACTTAATTTCTCTGACTATGGCTTGCCAAGTCTATTAACAGAGTTGTAGGAGTAACATGAAATAATGTTGTTGTGTTGAAGTGCTTCTAGATAGTGATGGGGAACTCATATCCATCATTATTTGTGGTGTGTTCACTGGCCTAAAATCTAGCTGTTGGGAATTTTTTGAGTTTTCCTTATATGAAAATGTGTTTGACTGAAATTGAACCATGTGTTTATATGTAACACAGTCTACCTAAAATTTTTAAATAGTACAGTATTTTATATTTTTATTTTTGACAAGCCAGTAACTAATAAAGTGCTACCCTGATAAATATCAGTAATCTTCCTTTGTTTTTTTTTTTGTTTGTTTGTTTGCTTTTTTGAGACAGCCTCAAGCTGTTGCCTTGGGTAGAGTGCCATAGCATTACAGCTTACAGCAACCTCCAACTCCTGGCTCAAGCAATTCTCCTGCCTCCGCCTCCCAAGTAGCTGGGACTACAGATACCCACAACGATGAACGCCCAGCTATTCTTTGGTTACAGCTGTCATTGTTGGTTGGTGGGCTGGGCTGGATTCAAACCTGCCAGCTCAGGGTATGTGGCTAGCGCCTTAGCCACTTCAGACACAGGCACTGAGCCTCTTCCTTTGAAAAATCCATTTTTGGCTCAGTGTCTGTAGCTCAGGGGCTAGGGTGCCAGCCACATACACCTGAACTGGCAAGTTCGAATCCAGCCTGGGCCTGCCAAACAACAATGAATCATCAGGCGTTGTGGCGGACGCCTGTAGTCCCAGCTCCTTGAGAGGCTAAGGCAAGAGAATTGCTTACGTGTTACGCCATGGCACTCTACCAAGGGCGACATAGTGAGACTCTGTCTCAAAAAAAAAAAAAAAAAAGAGAGAGAGAGAGAGAAATCCATTTTTGCTCTTTGTGGTTTTCTCCAAGTGAGATTAACACTTTCCTATCAGTGTTCGCTTATACAGATCATTCAGATCTTTGCCTCACAGGCTTATTCAAGATTATGCCATTGGACTTTTTTACATTTAAAGGAAGAATAGGAAAATGAAAGCAGTTTATATATTACTACTTATACACTGTTTCTATGGAGTTTTATGTCATATTAGCTATATAGTATCCCTAGGAATTGGTTATTACTTGAATATTATTAATATGAGAAGAAATATTTTGGGTCCAGTCAAACTGAATATTCTAAGAAGTAATTTACTGTTAATATACTACTTGCGTATTACTATGGCTAATTTAAAATTTACTCTGTATGATGTGGACTGTTCTCCCAGGAGTTAGGTGATATCTCAAGGTGGTTTTGATTTTCATTTCTCTGATGATTAGGGATGATGAGCATATTTTCATATATTTGTTGGCCACTTGTCCCTCTTCCTGGGAGAAGTTTTCTCTTCCTGTCTCTTGCCCAGTGATTAATGGGGTTGATTGCTATTTTTGTTGTTGTGTTGATTTGCTTTAGTTCTTTGTAGATTCTGGTTTTTAGACCTTTGTCAGATCATAGCATGCAAATATCTTCTCCCATTCTGAAGGTTGTCCGTTTGCTTTGTTGATTGAGTCCTTAGCTGTGCAGAAGCTTTTTAGCTTGATCAGGTCCCATTTATTTATTTTGGTTGTTGTTGTAATTAGCAATGAAATCTTCTTTGTAAAACTTTCCCTAGACTAATATTGCTTAGAATTTTTCCCATACTTTGTTCTGGAGATTTATTGCTTTGTATCTTAGATTTAAATCTTTCATCCAGCATGAGTTAATTTTTGTAAGTGGTAAGAAGTATAAGCCTAGTTTCAGAGTCCCAAAGCTGCAGATGCTGGTGTGGGCACAGAGAGAAGGGAACACTTATACTCTGTTGGTAGGATTGCGAACTAGTACAGCCTTTTTGGAAAGAAGTATGGAGACTCCTCAAAGAGCTACCAGTAGACCTTCCCTTTGATCCCACAGCTCCAATACTAGCTATCTACCCAGAAGAAAAAAAACATTTTATCTTAAGGATATTTGCATTCAGATGTTTATAGCAACTCAATTACCAATAGCAAAGATGTGGAAACAACCCAAGTGCCCATCAACCCATGAATGGATTAGTAAACTGTGACGTGTATACCATGGAATATTATTCAAACATAAAAAAGATAGAGACTTTCCATCTTTTGTATTTACTTGGATGGAGTCAGAGAACATTCTCCTTAATAAGTATCTCAAGAATGGAAAAGCAAGCATCCCATGTACTCAATACTAATTTGAAACTAGTAGATGAACAACTATAGGCCCAAATGAGAGAAAAACATAATTAAATTCAAGATGGGGGAAAGGTGTCATTAGAGGTATTGGGCGTCCATCCTGGGTGAAGTACTCAATTACAACTGGGACTTTACCTTACAAATGCAAATAATGTAACCTAATCATATGTACCCATATGATAATCCACAATAAAAATAAATAAATAAAATTTACTCTATAGACATTAGAATAAGAAAATATAGGAATTATAGAGAAGGGGTGGCGCCTGTGGCTCCAAAGGGTAGCACGCTGGCCCCATATGCTGGAGGTGGCGTGTTGAAACCCAGCCCCTGCCAAAAAAAAAAAAAAAAAGAATTATAGAGAAGAATTGATTGAGAATAAAAACTCAAATTAAGAATGTAAGCTCTGGTAGAATCAATTTAATTGATGATTTTGCTCATTCATCAGTAAACTTTTGTGGTACTATGAATTCAAAGATAAATAAAACAATAGTCTCCCTGTTGAAAGATCATAGTTTAGTAGAGGAAACAAATGTAAATAATTATATCTAGGTAGGACAGTCATAAAAAGTATAGATAAAATGAATTTATCTGATCTCCAATTTTTCCTTTAGGCTATCTTCTTGAATCTTAGTGAAAATATAAAGAAAAACTAGCCTGGTGTTGTGGCGGGTGCCTGTAGTCCCAGGTACTGGGGAGGCTGAGGCAAGAGGATGGCTTGATCCCAAGAGTTTGAGGTTGCTATGAGCCATGACACCACGGCACTCTACCGAGGGCGACAAAGTGAGACTCTGTCTCAAAAAGAAAAAAAAATTTAGTGAAAACATAAAATAGAACTATTCTAATGTTCTTTCTCTTTTTTGCAATGAGGCTATTCCCTAGGAGGACATTAAATTCTTTTCCATAGGAAGTCTGATGATTTTTCTTTGATTGTCCTTACAGAGAGAAGTCTGGTTTGGATTATGCTATAAACCTCTGAACAGGCCTTTTGGGTCTAAATTCAGGGAGAAGGAGAAACTTTAGATTTATTTTGATTAAAGGAGAAACAGTCTTTTTTTTTTTGAGACGGAGCCTCAAGCTATCTCCCTGGGTAGAGTGCCAGGACATCACAGCTCATAGCAATCTCCCAACTCCTGGGCTCAAGCGAGTCTCCTGCCTCTGCCTCCCAAGTAGCTGGGACCACAGGCACCCGCCACAACGCCCGGCCATTTTTTGGTTGCAGCCATCATTGTTGTTTGGCGGGCCCGGGCTGGGGATTCGAACCCGCCACCTTGGGTATACGTGGCTGGCGCCTTAGCCGATTGAGCCACAGGCGCCGAGCCAACACCCAGCTATTCTTGTTGTTGTTATTGTTGCGGTTGTCATTGTTTTTCAGCTGGCCCAGGCCGGGTTCGAACCCACAAGCCTTGGTATATGTGGCTGGAGCCGTAACCACTGTGCTATGGGTGCCAAGCCACCATTAAGGCATGTTTTACCTCCCATTTTCCCATACCTTGGCTCCTACCGAACTCATATTCTTACCTTACGGGATTCTCTATTCCCTGAACACTTCCTTTAATCTTTCCATAACTGCTGGGGCCTTTGCTGACATACATGTTCTCGATTTTATAGAACACATCCAATTTTCAGTGGTCCACCCTTAAACTGAACTCTTGTTTGCCTCCCGAAACTATTTTCACTCTCTACTGCAAGCCCAAGTTCCACCATCATTCGTAAAGGGCAAAAACCTTGGAGCCTTCTTTCATGCTTCTATTTTTCACACGTCCCACATTCAACCCATCAGCAACTCCCATGGGGTTTATTTACCCTGGAATATCTATCATGAACCCACTTTTCAGCATCTGCTGAAATGACCAAACAATCTGTATTTCTCACCCATGCTAATGTAATAGTGTATATCTAGACCTGCCTGCTTCCCTTTGGCCTCCACTCAGACTGTTTTCCATACAGCAAAGGGGCCTTATAAAAGGTAGATTTTGGCAAAGTGTCCAATGGCTTTCTTTCACATTTAGAATTAAATCTAAAATGCCAAGCCCTGCTTATCTGTTTACCTTATTTTTTACTACTCCCATCTTTCTTCATTCCCTTCTAATCACACTTGTCTCCTAGTCCTGTGTCAACTCAAGAATCTATTCGTGTCTTAACGCCTCTGTATCAGCAGTTTCCTTTGCCTGGAAAGCTCTTTCTCTAGGGCTATGCCATGACTGTTCTGAACTAAGTATGTTTGGTCTGAACTGAGATGTGCTCATGAATATAAAATATGCACCAGAAGTCAAAGAATTGTACCAAAGATGTAAACTATCAAATATATTATTGTTACACCATGGTTACATGATGAAATGATAATATTTTGGGTGTCTTAGGAAAAATAAAATATAATACATTATTGAAATTAATGCCTTCTGAGTCATAAAACAAACAAATTTTTAAAAGTAGGTCTCTCTCACCTTTTCTTCTTCATGAGAGGGACCCACTTCCAAGTCTCTTTGGAAATGCTCTACATTTTCTCTTTGTTCTTCCTAAGTAAAATCTCTTTTTGTCACCCTGAAAAAAATGAAATAAAATACAATTGATGTCTCCGTGTCCTTTTATTTTTTACAATGTGGCTACTAGAATATTTAAAATTACATATGTGTTGGGCAGCACCTGTGGCTCAAAGGAGTAGGGTACTGGTCCTACATACCGGAGGAATCACCCAATTCACCCAAGGAACTAAAAAATACCCATGCCTGGGTGCCACTTCCAGAGATTTTGATTTAATTAGCCTGGAATATATCCTGGGCATTGACATTTTTATTTTTTATTTTAGAGACAGAGTCCCACTATGCCACCCTCAGTAGAGTGCTGTGGTGTCACAGCTCACAGCAACTCCAACTCTTGGGCTCAAGCAATTCTCTTGCCTTAGCCGTCCAAGTAGCTGGGACTACAGGCACCTGCCAGTTATTATGCTCAGTTATTTTTTGTTGTTGTTTAGCTGGCCCGGGCCAGTTCAAATCCGCCTGTCTCAGTGTATGCAGCCAACGCCCTACTCATCAAGCTACAGGGGATGCCCCTGCCTATTGTGTCAGCTACTCTAGGCTTGGCACCTATAGCTCAGCAGCTAGGGCATTGGCCATATATACCGGGGCTGTCTGTTCAAATCCAGCCTGGGCCTGCCAAACAATGACAACTACAACAAAAACATAGCTGGGCATTGTGGTGGGCACCTGTAGCCCCAGCTACCTGGGATGCTGAGGGAAGAGAATCACTTAAGCCCAACAGTTTGACGTTGCTGGGAGCTGTAACGCCATAGCACTCTACCAAGGGTGACATAGTGAGACGATGTCTTTTTTTTTTTTTTTTTGAGACAGAGCCTCAAGCTATCCCCCTGGGTAGAGTGCCATGGCATCACAGCTCATAGCAACCTCCTGGGCTCAAGCGAGTCTCCTGCCTCCGCCTCCCAAGTAGCTGGGACCACAGGCCCCCGCCACAATGCCCGGCCATTTCTTGGTTGCAGCCATCATTATTGCTTGGCGGGCCCGGGCTGAGGATTCGAACCCAGCACCTTAGGTGTACGTGGCTGGCGCCTTAGCCGATTGAGCTGTGAGACAATGTCTTAAAAAAAAAAAACAACTCAGCTACTCTGGAGAGTGAGGAAGGGAGGATCCCCTGAGGCCAGCCTGTACCACACAACAAGAGCCCCTTCTATATAAAAAAAAAGAAAAGAAAAGAAAACATAAGTAGACCAAAGGGCTCCAAGGAACTCACTAGGTAACTGGAACTGTCCTGTATTTTGATTTGGATGATGGCAACATGGGTGTTTGCAACTGTCAAAACTCAGAGAACTGCAGATTTAAAAATCTGTCCATTTAATATATATTCTTCAATAAAGAAAAAAACATAGGATGAAGCTAAAATAACATTTACAGAAAAATATATATCCTTAAATGCATATATTAGAAAAGAGAAAGGGCTGGGTGCAGTGGCTCATGCCTATAACCGTAGCACTCAGGGAGGCTGAGGAGGGAGGATTGCATGAGGTCAGGAGTTAAAGACCAGCCCTTGCTGGGCGTGGTGGTGTGTGCCTGCAATACCAACTACGGGGAATCTGAGGCAGGAGGATCATTTGGGCTCAGGAATTTGAGGTTGCTGTGAGCTAGTTTGATGCCATGCCACTCTAGCCTGGGCAACAGAGCAAGACTGTCTCAAAAGAAAAAGATTCAAACTTGATAAATGAAACACAAAATTTGGGAAGTTACAAAAAGAATAACAGAGTAAATCTCTTTTTTTTTTTTTTTTTGAGACAGTCTCACTTTGCTGCCCTTGGTAGAGTGCCGTGGCATCACAACTCATAGAAAACTCCAACTCCTGGGCTTAAGTGATTCTCTTGCCTCAGCCTCCCAGGTAGCTGGGTCTAAGATGCCCACCACAATGCCCGGCTATTTTTGTTGTGGTAGTGGTAGTTGTCATTGTTATTTGGCAGGCCTGGGCCAGGTTCGAACTCACCAGCCCCAGTGTATGTGGCTGGCGACCTAGACGCTGAGCTACAGGCGCCGAGCCTATGGAGTAACTCGTAAGTAGACAATCCTGGCACTCAAGGAGACGAAGGGGGTGGATTGCCTAAGTTCAGCAGCTCAAGACCAGCCTGAGCAAAAGTGACACCCTATTTTTCTACTAAAAATAGAAAAGCTAGCCAGGCATTTGGTAGGCATTTTTAGTCCCAGGCTACTCAGGAGGCTGAGACAAGAGGATCTCTTGAGTATAAGAATTTGAGGTT
>CAUYQV010036452.1:0-17875 GCA_963574575.1 Galagoides demidoff
TACCTAACAAAGAACATGAAAGATCTCTATAAGGAGAACTATGAAACTCTGAGAAAAGAAATAGCTGAAGATGTTAACAAATGGAAAAACATACTATGCTCATGGCTGGGAAGAATCAACATTGTTAAAATGTCCATACTACCCAAAGCAATCTACAGATTTAATGCAATCCCTATTAAAGCACCATTTTCATACTTTAAAGAACTTGAAAAATAGTATTTCCTTTTATATGGAATCAGAAAAAAACCTGAGTAGCAAATACATTACTCAGAAATAAGAACAAATCAGGAGGTACCACATTACCAGACTTCAGGCTATACTATAAGTTTATAATGATCAAAACAGCATGGTACTGGCACAAAAACAGAGTGGTAGATTTATGGAACAGAATAGAGTACCAAGAGATAAACCCAGCTACTTATCACCATTTGATCTTCGACAAGCCTATTGAAAATATTCAGTGGGGGAAAGACTCCCTATTTAACAAATGGTGCTGGGTAAACAGGCTGGAGACCTATAGAAGACTGAAAATGGACCCCCACCTTTCACCATTAACAAAAATTCATTCTCACTGGATAAAAGACTTAAACTTAAGACATGAAACTATAAAAAATACTAGAAGAGAGTGCAGGGAAACACTTGAAGAAATTGGCCTGGGAGAAAACTTTATGACGAGGATCCCCTAGCAATTGAAGCAACACCAAAAATCCATTACTGGGATCTGATCAAACTAAAAAGCTTTTGCACAGCCAAGAGCACAGTCAGTAAAGCAAACAGACAACCTTCAAAATGGGAGAAGACTTTTGCAGGTTATGCTTCCAACAAAGGTCTGATAACCAGAATCTACAGAGAATACTATGCAGCCCTAAAAAGAAAGATGGAGACTTTTCCTCCTTCATGTTTACATGGATGGAACTGGAAAATGTTCTTCTTAGCAAAGTATCACAAGAATGGAAGAAAAAGTATCCAATGTACACACCCCTGTTATGAGACTAATTTATAGTTCTCAAACGAAAGCTACAACCTAATTCTAGCCTAAGAATATGGGGAGGGGGAGGGGAGGAAGGTGGATGGGTGGTGGGAGGGTGACTGGAAAGATCACCTATATGGTCTGTCTAACAAGGGTACAAGTGAACTTTTCTAGAACTAGAGTATAAATGTTTTAACACAATAACTAAGTAAATAACATAAAGTCTATGTTAACCAGTTTGATGAAAGTATTTCAAATTATATATGAAAACACTACACTGTACCCCATGTTTGCATTAATGTATACAGCTATAATTTAATAAAAAAGATTATAATAAAAAAAGAATACTATTAATGTAAAAAAAAAAAAAAAAAGAGTTCAAGACCAGCCTGAGCAAGAATGAGACTCCATCTCCAAAAAAACAGCCAGGCACTGTGGTGGGCACCTATAGTCCCAGCTACTCCAGAGACTGAGGTAAGAGAACCTCTTGAGCCCAAGAGTTTGAGATTGCTGTCAGCTCTAATGCCATGGCACTCTACTAAGGGAGACAGAATGAGACTCTGTCTCAAAAAAAAAAAAAAAAAAAAAGATATACTGAATAGCCAATAAACATATGAAAAGATGCTGTAATTCTCTAATAATCAAAGCAATAAATTTTATTAAAACAAAAAATGAATAACTGGAAAATGACCATTTTGTAGTATCCAATAAAATAACTGATACATGCAACGGAGCCATTAAAAGAAACCTTGATCTCAGGCGGCACCTATGGCTCAGTGGGTAGGGCGCCAGCCCCATACATGGAGGGTGGCAGGTTCAAACCTGGCCCTAGCCAAACTGTAACAAAAAAATAGCTGGACATTGTGGCGGACACCTGTAGCCCCAGCTACTCAGGAGGCTGAGGCAAAAGAATGGCCTAAACCCAGAAATTGGAGGTTGCTGTGAGCTGTGTGACGCCTCAGCACTCTACCGAGGGCGATAAAGTGAGATGGTCTCCACAAAAAAATAGAAAGAAAGAAACCTTGATCTCCATGTAGAGATCAGAATATTACATCTTTATCAATCTTAGTATCACCGGAAGTGGAAAAAAAGAGACACTATGACATGTGATAAGTACACAGTACCATTTATGAAGTGTCCTTAACAAATAAGTTAAACTTGAATAACACCAAGTCTCTAGGACTACTTTCCATTTACAAGAAGTAACTGGAGATAAAGGAACAAGTTAAATCTGTGATCCCCAACCACCTGTTAGGAACCAGGTCCCAGAGCATCACCACCTGAGCTCTGCCACCTGTTCCATCCACCCCGTCCTGTTCCAGTCTCCGTGGAAAAACTCCCCTGGTGCCAAAAAGGTTCCAGGCTGCACAGCAGGAGGTGAGCAGCAGGCAAGCAAGCAGAAGCTGCAAACCTTCATTTGTGTTTACAGCCACTCCCCATTGTTTACAGCACGGCCTGAGCTATGCCTCCAGTCCCGTCCCATTGCTGCTTTCCATGGAACAACTGTCTTCTATGAAATCTGTCTCTAGTGACAAAAATATCAAGGACCACTTAGGTAAATGACAAATCAGAAATGTGAGATGTTATAGAGGACAAGTGACCCAGTTTCTGCAACCTGTCAGTAGGAGGGGGGAAGGCTAGAAGGGCTATTCTAGGTTAAAAGAGGCTTCAGAGACCTCATGTGTAATGTGTAAACCAATTCTAACAGACCAACTCCAAAAGGCATTTTTTTAGACAGTTAGGCAAATAAGATTACAAACTGGGTATTAGTTCATTAATTGTATTAGGTATGAGCCAGACTTGGGGGCTCATGCCTGTAATCCTAGCTCTCTGGGAGGCAAAGGTAGGTAGCTTGCCTGAGCTTAGGAGTTCCAGACCAGCCTGAGCAAGAGCAAGACCCCATCTCTAAAAAAATAGCCAGGTGTTGTGGCAGGAGCTTGTAATCCCAGCTACTCTGGAGGCTTTGGCAAGAGTATCTGGAGCTCAAGAGTTTGAGGATGTTATGAGCTATGATGCCACAGCACTCTACCCAGAGTGATAGAGTGAAACCCTGTATCCAAAAAATATATATATTAGGTATGATAATGGCATTGTAATAATGTAAGAAAATGTCCATGGTTATGTCATAATATTAAGGAATTATTTTGTGTGGGTATGACAATAACAGCATTGTGATTATCACTGAAAAATGAAGTCCTTGTGTTTTACATACTCTTAGAGAGAGAAGAGCAGGGGGTGGCAAGGACAGCAAAAAATATTTAAAGATGAAATGCTACAATATATGGGACTTGTTTCAAACTAATCTGGTGGGATGAAGGGGAGTGGGTGGGAGTATACCAAGATAGCAAGACCAACTATGAATTACTAGTTATTGAAACTGGGAGATGGATACATAGAGCTTCATTATGCTCATCAAGCAGAATGCCAGCCAACAGCAGAGCCAATAAAGTAGTCCTTTCTGATTTTCAAGGCACCAATTTAAAACACTATGGCTTAAGTTTGTCTTTAAGTCAAAAATTGTACCAAGAGTTTTTCTCCTAACAAAAAACCTAGTTAAGTTCATTGTGGTCGATTTTATACATGTTTGAAATTTTCTGTACTAAAAAAAAAAAGAGTTTTAAAAGAAAACATCCATATTTTTAAAAGATGAATCCTGCCAGGCGCGGTGACTCTTGCCTGCAAAGCACTTGGGAAGCCAAGGTGGATGGATTGCTTGAGCTCAGGAGTTCGATACCAGCCTGAGCCAGAGTGAGACCTCGTCTCTAAAAATAGCAAGGTGTTGTGGCAGGTCCCTGAAGTCCTAGCTACCTGGGAGGCTAAGGCAAGAGAATCACATGAGCCCAAGAGTTTGAGGTTGCTGTGAGCTATGATGCCACAGCACTATACCCAGGGCAACAGAGTAGGACTCTGTCTCAAAAAAAATCCAATTTGAGACTTTGAGGATTCAAAGGTTATCATTTCTTTCCAAAGAAGTTATATGAGTTTGCAGTCCTATTTGACCCCGCAATCCCAGATCCCAGGTATCTACCCAGAACAAAAAAAAATCATTTTTACTATAAGGACATTTGCACTAGATTGCTTATTGCAGCTCAATTTACAATTGCCAGGACATGGAAACAACCTAAAGCCCATCAACTCAGGAAGGGATAAATTGTGGTACATGCACATCATGGAAAACTATTCAGCCATTAAAAAGATGGTGGCTTCACATCTTTTCTAATATCCTGAATGGAGGTGAAACACATTCTTCTTAGTAAAGTATCACAAGAATGGAAAAGCAAATATCCAATGTACTCAGTACTAATATAAAGCCAGTAGATGACCCAATGCATGTCCAAATAGGAGAAAAACTCATTTCGATTTAAGTTGGTGGGGGGGGAGGGGGTTTAGTACTCTCACTGAATGGGCACAGTGTGGGGGGAGGTTGGCACACCTTTTGTGTGTGGGACATAACCACAAGACAAACTCTACCTAACTAAATCAAGTATTGTGACCTGGTTGCTTGTATCCCTACATTAACCTGAAATAAGTTTACTTTAAAAATAAAAAAAGGAAAGAAAGAAAAAAGAAAAAGAAAATAAAAAAGGAATACTGAGTTAAGGGTCTGTTAATCCGAGACAAACTACAGGATGTACACCCAGATTCAAGTGGTTTGTATATATTAAGGACCTGCAGGTATGTCTTTTATAACCTTAGGCCTGTTAATGAGTCACAGAGGACATCCGTGGGGGTGGAAGGACATGACGAAGCATGTCTGATCTCCTTTCCCACGGCTAGGAACTCAGTTTTAGGGATCTCCTTAGCCAAGAGGAGGTCCAGTCAGTCAGTTGCTAAGGGGAAGCCTAAGATTTGACTTTAGTTCACTCTAGAGTGCCATGGCCTCAGCCTAGCACATAGCAACCTCAAATTACTGAGCTAAAGTAATCCTCCTGCCTCAACCTCCCAAGTAGCTAGGACTACAGGTGAATTTTTCTATTTCTAATAGAGATGAGGTCTTGTGCTTTGCTCAGGCTGGTCTCAAATTCCTGAGCTCAAATGATCCCTCTGCCTCCATATTCTAGGGTGCTAGGATTACAGGCATGAGCGTTATACCAAGCCAATCTACTTTGAGTTGATCTTTCAGCAAATTTTGTGAAGGGGAAGTTTCCCCTATCCCCCACAGTACTTTACTAGAAAAGAAGGAAGAGCAACAATCAGTGATCTAAGCTGCCACCTTAGGAAATCAGAATGAAATGAGAAAATCAAACTCAAAACAAAAAGAAAAGAAAAAAATGAACAGATATCAATGAAACTGAGAATAGAAATTTAAAAAAAAAAATGAGGACAGCGCCTGTAGCTCAGTGGGTAGGACACCAGCCCCATATACCAAGGTGGCGGGTTCAAACCCGGCCCCAGCCAAATTGCAAGAAAAAAATGCCTAGGTCTTGTGGTAGGTGCCTGTAGTCCCAGCTACTTGGGAGGCTGAGGCAAGAGAATAGTCTAAGCCCAGGAGTTGGAGGTTGCTGTGAGCTGTGTGACACCATAGCACTCTACCATAGGTGATAAAGTGAGATTCTGTCTCTACAAAAAAAAAGAGGAGAAGACTGAGGCCAGTCTGGTGGCTCACGCCTGTAATCCTAGTACTCTGGGAGGATGAAGCAGGTGGACTGCCTGAGCTCATGGGTTTGAGACCAGCCTGAACAAGAACTAGACCCTGTCTCTAAAAATAGCCAGGCATTGTGGCAGGTGCCTATAGTCCCAGCTACTCGGGAGGCTGAGGCAAGAGGATGGCTTGAGCCCGAAAGCTTGAGGTTGCTGTGAGCTGTGATGCTACAGCACTCTACAGAGGGCAACAAAATGAGATTCTGTCTCAAAAAAAAAAAGGCTCAGCACCTGTGGCTCAAGCGGCTAAGGCACCAGCCACATACACCTGAGCTGGTAGATTCAAATCCAGCCCAGGCCCATCAAACAACAAGGACGGCTGCAACCAAAAAATAGCTGGGCGTTGTGGCAGGCACCTGTAGTTCCAGCTACTTGGGAGGCTGAGGGAGGAGACTCACTTGAGCCCAGGAGTTGGAGGTTGCTGTGAGCTGTGATGCCACGGCACTCTACCCAGGGTGACAGCTTAAGGCTCTGTCTCAAAAAAAAAAAAAAGGAGAAAACTGAGCCAGTCAGGGATTGCAACCATTTTGAATTCTTCTGTGTCATCGCTCTGCCGACTAAAATAAAGCGTTTCCTCTTCTAATCAGTGTTTGAGTGCTCCTTCTCTACACTGGGCCTCATTTTCCTACATTTCTGGTTCCCTGACTCAGAAGTGAGACCATCTGAGGAGAGAATAGGCTCAGACACATCTAGTTGTTGCCACCAACCCTCTGGATAACCACAGGGGGGCCGCTGATTAGACTGGGGAACATGAACCACTGAGCATATCAGGAATGGGTTTTGAATCCCTGTGTGGAGACCTCAACTGGGTGGAGAAAAGATGCCCTCGGCAGGTCGTGGCATCAAACACCAGGAGAAACTGGCACGCAGGAACTGGCACCTGCATTAGAAGACATCTGAGGCAAGGGAGGTAGGACCGGTGGGGGCCCAGCAAATTTGGGTAGAACAGGGGCTTTAGAACACAGGTAGGACGGGTGGGAGACATGAAAGAGTGTGGGAGTGGTGTGACTGAGACAAACACTGAGGGTGGGGTTCCAAACCGCTGTACAGGAGCATCCTTCCTATGGATAAGTGGCAGTTCAAGTGGGAAATCAAGGCTGCCCAGGTTAGGAAATGAGTTGGAATTGTGTGCCTGTTAGTGCTTGGAGACTGACTGAGACAGATAACTATAGGGAAGGAATCCCCTTCACAAGGCAAAACAACTGTGTAACTGGCTCCTGTCTGTATCCCTGTTTTTACTCCATCTTTGGCCCCACGTTTACCCCATCTGTGATGAGTTTGTGGTTTGTCTGAAGTAGGAAATGGGAAACACACAGGGGAAGCCCACCCTGTTGGGAACTGTGCTGAAGAATTTTAAGAAAGGGTTTATAGGAGACTATGCAGTAACTAAGTCTCCTTAGTTACTTTGTGTGAGATTGAGAACTTTGAGCAAGAATGACTCAAATGCCCTGTTGTTCAGGAGACTGTGGCATCCTTTAAGATAAAATTCATTTTAAATCCATTATTAAAATTCAAATGTTGAAAGATTATAAAACTGCCACCTCTGTAATATTTCTAAATTTGCTAGATTCAACTGTGAGCTTACGTCCTTGATTTTAAGTCTCTGAATTCTGACCTCCAAAGTAGCAGCTGTGGTGAAGCCTAAGGGTATGTTCCCCATCCGTAGGCCAGCAGCTGCAGGGTACAATCTAGCCCACACGGTCCCTTCTTCCTTCCCCCCCAACCTCTAAACTTTGCCCCCTGGCTATTCTGAGAAAGACTGGAACATGCTGCTGTCACTTTTTTTTTTTTTTTTCAGACAGAGCCTCAAGCTGTCCCCCTGGGTAGAGTACCATGGCATCACAGCTCATAGTAGCAACCTCTAACTCCTGGGCTCAAGCAATTCTCCTGCCTCCGCCTCCCAAGTAGCTGGGACGACAAGGGCCTGCCACAACCCCCGGCTTGGTTGCAGCTGTCATTGTTGTTTGGCAGGCCTGGGCTGAATTTGAACCCACCAGCTCAGGTGTGTGGCTGGCACCTTAGCTGCTTGTGCCATAGGTACCAAGCCACTGTTTTCTGTCTTGAACTCTGCATCTGGTAAAGGAATTAAGGACCCAGGTCCTATCCTTTGCAGTCATCTTTGATGCCATATGGCCATGTAAGACTTAGAAAAACAATGAAATGATGTCTATGTTGTGGTTTCAGAGCATTTTTTGGTAACTTTAAACCTTAAAGTAATGTTGTTACTGGAATTTCTTCTTCAGTAGGTCCTTGGTATCAGGGATTCAAAGAATGAACCCATAGATCACAGATCACTGGTAAGATAAGATTTTATAGAACAGAAAATGTAGGAGAAAAAGGACCAGAGCTTCTGGCAAAGGGCAAGACCCAAGGCAGATGTCTTCTACATGGGTCCTTGTTTGGAGGTATATATTACATTTTGGCCAGACTTGGTAGGTGAAAAACACCTTTACAAACTTAATGAATATATTAACAAATGAATGAACAAGGCAAGATTATTAGATCTTTGCAGTTTTTGTCCCTGGGAAAGGATTAGGGTGTGTACTCCCTACTCAAGGTGGAACCACCCAAAAAAAGGTTTCAGGGTGCTCTGTTCATGACCATGCTAGAGCCCACAGGGTATGGCCCGGAAAGGGCAGCCTTTTTGTGCCTAGAGACGAGGGTCTGAAATCTGAGCTCACCTAGGCCTAAAAAAAGGAGGGTCCCGGTCCAGCCCTGAGTGGGGAAATCCTATATCAATGTTATATTTCATAAAATGTCTCTTGTTTATAATATGTAATAATTTGGTTATTTAGATTGTTTGGAAAAACTGAGCCTTTGTCAAAGTATAAGATTCTTGCCTTTTAAACCTTCTTCTTATCAGTTTAGCCAAGTGAATAATTAACTTCATAGTAAACAATGATCCTATTTGTAAAAAGTGGTTTTTTTGAGTGTAAGAAAAATTAGAAAGGAAAATGGCATTGTATAAGAAAGGATCTCGTGGCTTGGTGCCCACAGCCCAGTTGGTACAATGCCAGCCACATACACAAAGGTATGGTTGTGGCAGGTTCAAACCCACATCAGCTAAACCACAATAACAACTACAACAACAAAAGAAAATGGCCAGGCATTGTGGCAGGTGCCTGTAGTCCCAGCTACTTGGGAGGCTGAAGCAGGAGAATCGCTTGAGCCCAAGAGTTTGAGGTTGCTGTGAGCTGTGATGCTATAGCACTCTACTGAGGGCAACATAATGAGACTGTCTCAAAAAAAAAGAAAGAAATAAAGGATCTCGTGTGGTAAATTTTATCCTAAAACAGAGTGATTATTTAAGAAAAAGAAAGGCAGGCAGGTTCCCGTAGCTCAGTGGATAGGATGCGGGCTACATACACCAAGGCTGGTAGGTTTGAACCTAGGCTGGGCTACTAAAACCAAAATGACAACTGCAACAACAACAAAAATAGCCAGGCAATGTGGCAAGTGCCTGTAGTCCCAGCTACTTGGGAGGCTGAGGCAAGAGAACTTGAATCCAGGAGATTGAGGTTGCTGCGAGCTGTGAGCTGTGAGGCCACATCACTCAACCCAGGGCAATAGTTTGAGACTATGTCTCAAAAAAAAAAGAAGAAAAAGAAAATGAAAGGCAGGGCAAACAGAAAGTTTAGAATGTTTGTAAATTATCTGTGCAGGTTGTCTAAGGTTCATAAAAGGAAATTTATTAAGGAATTTGCATGATCCAGTTGACTGTATATTGCCTTTAAAATCTTTTGGCTTGTAATCCTTTTTGAACAAATGTTTGGAGCCTTAGATATGTGACAAACTTTCCAAAAGCAAAACTCTAAATTTGGTCTTTTTGAAATACTAGAACCACTAAAAGTCTGAGAAAGACATATTAGACTTATTTGGTATATTAAAGTACACATGAAGTATTATCAAATATGAAATGGTGGTTAATTTTCTGTGGATTATGTTTATATGTATGTTCTAATATTATAAAATAATTGGTCTTAGTGTATGTTGTCAGTAATAATTTTAATTCATCTCAGAAAGCATTTCTGTAACTGGCTAAGTTACAGAGGCTGGCAAGTTCTCTCAAATTCAAATTTCTAATGACTTTGGAGATGAAATACCATCGGACTAGAAGCAAACTTCCAGGACTTTAATTAGAAAGCTAACATGTCCATAAACAGAACAGAAATCAGTTACATGAAACCAAACTGATTTGTTATAGCTTTTTGTCTGAAACACTGTTGATTCTGTGTTCTATTTTCCAGAAGTCAAGAAAACCATTTTTTATCTTTTAAGCTATTTGTAGCTTAAAAGATGTATGTACAATGAGCAACATTTGAAACATTTATTTTTTCTCTCTCTCTTTGATTTCTCCAAAATTTTAAAACCATTTCTAAGTATACTTAATTTCTAACAATACAGTTATTTGCATAAGTTCAATAAGAACCTCTTTTGTTCTATAGGACACAATGAAAGGCCCTGGTTATTTTACCAAGGCTTTGACTGGAATAACATTTTCAGAGGTGTCCAGACTGCATTAAAGAATTAAGGTTGACTTTATAAGGCCAATAGCAAAGCCTGCTGAAAAGACTGGTCAGAGAGCACATCAATAACATCTCCTGATCTGTGGTGCATAAAGAATGTCACTTCCTGACATGTCTGGGAATCACAATTTGCTTTGGGACCTCAAGAGAAGAGAATCTACCCAACATATACAGGTATCTAATGGCACAGATGAAACCTGGGGCTCCTGAGAGGTTTTCAAGTCTAACTTGTGATTCCTTATAAAAGGCTCCAGCAAAGACAATTTTAAAAGAAGAAAAGCCTAGATGGCTAATACTTATTCTTGCTGCACTTTATGCAAATAATTAGACCCAGCATACTGAAAGTACAGTTTATTTTGGCAATTGACATAGTTCTGCTATAATTCGTTTTTAGTAAAGTGAGAAATTAGAGACAGAAAAATGGTTCAAAAAGGAAAGAAAAAAAAAAAAAACTATGGCCCACCTGCATTAGATTCCAACTTGGTCTGCAATGCCAGGTCATAAAATGAGACAGCTGTTTAAACTGATCTGTTAAATGGGACAAAGAGACTGGCCAAATAATATAGAATTACTTATAGTAGTTATATTTGCTCTGAAGCCTTAAGGCTCAACAAAGGTCACCTGCTGGCTACACTGGAAAAATTTGTGCAGTATTAAATGCTATCTGCTGTGTCTATATAGGTACCTCAGGAAAAACTGGAACCTGAATATTCACTTGAATTGCCCAGAATATTGGATCAGTTTTGGAGGGACTCTTAAAACTAGGTATTATTTTAAGAACTGTGCTAAGACTGTAAAATGTTCTCACTGTGCAAACCTTAGCCTCGAAATCCAGAACTGGTATTTTGTGGGTGACTGCTAAATGGTTTCATTCTCTTACCCTGGACCCAAATTTGACTTCGTCCCTGTCAGTGTAGGTAAGCCAGAAAGCCATAAACATATGCAAGGTGGCAAATGTCATGCAGAAGCCAGATGAAGGTCCTGGGAATTTCTATGAAAGACTGTATGAAACATACAGACTGGCCAAACCATTGAATGAAGCCACAGAGTGGGGGGAAGGGCCAATTTTGTAGAAATCCAACCAACCAAAAGCCTTTGAGAGGTAAAGGAAAAATTTCAGGCAGCCCTGGTGCTAGGCCTCTGTGACCTGGCGAAGCCTTTTGAACTGTTATGTATCAGAAAGAAATAAAACAGCTGAGGGAATGCTCACCCAGAAGGTAGAATCCTGGGCAAGACCAGTTCCTTATCTCTTTAAGCAACTTGACAGGGTCTGGAAAAGATAGCCCCATACCTAACAACATTTGCAGACACTGCATGCTGGTGCAATAGGCTGATAAGTTGACTTTGGTCCAAAACTCAAGAGCCTGGGTACCATACACAGCGGTCACTCTATGAACACCAAAGGGCACCATTGGTTGACCAACTCATGCCTCACTGAATATCAAAGCTTATTGTGTAAAAATTGAAGATTGGTTATAGAGGTTGTATGCATGAGGAATACACTTAAAACAGAAGAAAAAGGAAATTAAGATGCTTCTGGGGGCTCAGCACCTGTGGCTCAAATGGCTAAAGCACCAGCAACATACACCTGAGCTGGTGAGTTCAAATCCATCCTGGGCCCGCCAAACAACAATGACGGCTGCAACCAAAAAATAGCCAGGCGCTGTGGTGGGCGCCTGTAATCCCAGCTACTTGGGGGTGGAGGCAGGAGACTCACTTGAGCCCAGGAGTTGGAGGTTGCTGTGAGCTGTAACGCAATGGCACTCTACTCAGGGCAACAGCTTGAGGCTCTGTCTCAAAAAAAAAAAAAAAAAAAAAAAAAGCAGCTTCTGGGGAGATACTTCTACATTCCCCTCTTGGCTACCCTTGTAACCAGCACAGTGCTAAACAGGGACCATCCCGGCTGCCTGAAATTCAGTCCTATAGGGAAGTCCCTTTTGAAGATGTGCAAATAGATTACATTGAGTCGTCCAGATATGGAGAAAACCAGCCAATACTTACTAATTTTGGTCTGTACATACTCGGGATAGGAAAAAGCCTTCCCCACCAGGCCTAAAGGAGTAAAAGTGTTCCCCAGAGAAATCATCCCATGGTTTAGGTTGCCACTCGAGATTGCATTTGACAATGGACCGGCCTCCATAACAGAGATAGTGCAAATGACAGGAAAAGTCTTAAACATCATCTAGAAACTACATGTAGCCTGTAGGCCTGAAAGCTTGGGCAGGGTTAAGCACATGAACAGAGCCATAAAAGCAGGAATTGGTAAACTCTGACAGTAAGCAAAGCTTAATTGGGTACAGGTCTTGCCATTGGTCTTGTTCATATTAAATGTACCCCTTCTAAGAAGTCAGGGTACTCTTCTCACGAAATAATATATAAGGGGCCTCCACCAATCCTCTACAACTTAGCAGGGCCTCCTAAAAGAACTGGAAGAGGCTCAGTACCTGTGACTCAAGTGGCTAAAGCACCAGTCACATACACCTGAGCTGGCGGGTTCGAATCCAGCCTGGGCCCACCAAACAACAATGATGGCTGCAACCAAAAAATCGCCGGATGTTGTAGTGGACGCCTGTGGTCCCAGCTACTTGGAAGGCTGAGGCAGGAGACTCACTTGAGCCCAGGAGTTGCTGTGAGCTGTGATGCCACTGCACTCTACCCAGGGGGATAGCTTGAGGCTCTGTCTCAAAAAAAAAAAAAAAAAGAATTGGGAGAGACTGAATTGAATAGGCAGTTAGAAGCCCTAGGAAGAGTAGCAAAGATCTCCACTTGGGTAATTAACCGTGTTCTGTTTACTCTTTTGTGTCTGTACATCCTTTCTCTCCAGGGGATCATGTATAGATCAAGGATCAGAACCCAGTCCCCCTCAAACCAAGGTAGAAGGGACCCTACACTGTCATCCTGACCACACCCACAGCAGCGAAGGTAGAAGGGGTCCTTGCCTGGATCTATCACAGTAGGCTGAAGAGAGCTTCACTTCCCCTGTGAGAAGCAAAAGAAGGGACCCTACACTGTCATCCTGACCACACCCACAACAACGAATGTGGAAGGGATCCTTGCCTGGATCTATCACAGCAGGCTGAAGGGAGTTTCACTGCCCCTGTGAGAAGCAAAAAACAGATCCAGCCAACCCCTGAAGGTAATTTTTGAGGTGGTCAACATGCCCTGCTCCAGCCACATACTGGGAGCTGGCTGGTCAATGCCCAGCTGAAGCCTGAGGAAATTCCTCTCTGGTCTTATCTTAATTGGACTTTGGGAAAGGGGGAGGAGGAATGTGATCTGTGCACCCACACCACTAAGATAGGATAAAAGGTAACTCTTCTATAGCTTTTACAAATGCAAAGGCACCCAAAAGGGAGCTTGCACTCATAATCAGACACAATACCCAATATGTGACGTAAGGAAAGGTGAAAACTCATATGTATATTATAACCCCACAGAGCCTCACCACCACGGAACAAATAAGGCCTAGGCAGAGGACCTGAGAGAACTCACAGTTCCTGAAATCTGAACGCTGGTCCAGACCAGGGAAACAGGAAAGCCCAGCCAGGTGACTCTGAAGTTTAATACCTGCAGCATCGTATGAAGGTGCTATAGCAGAAGGAGCTGTGAAAGAAACTATAGGCCAGATCAGAAATACCTCTGTGCCTTCGATTTTGTAGAAAAGTGGTGTAAGGTCGAATGTGAAAGGTGAAAATGTATGATAAAGGTACCTGAAACAATGAGGACTACAGCAAAAGAAATATCATGCTCAAAAGAGTAATGGAGACAGACTGCTCCATAGGTCAGTGTAATCCCTGTAGCTAGTCTTGCAAATTAATAACCAAGTAAAAGTCATATGAAGTATAGTAAAAAAAGAAACCCAGACATTGGTCTAAGTCCTGATATAGCCATCAAAACCTGTAATGGACCTGGTTTTCAACCCTTAGAGGCTGGGAGTAGTACTACCCATCACCAGAGTTTGCTTCATTATTCACTGTCTCCTCCCACTAGTAGTCAGGGCTATACACTGAATAATTGGGACAGATGACAATCAGGAAAAAATCATATATATGAAACACTACTGGCTCCTGAAGAAGCAAGCTGACAGAAGACCCCCAAATTAAAATATATATGGAGTCTCAAAAGGGAGGAATAAGAGAGAATACCCAGAAAAAGTAAGGTTTAAGAGAACAGGGGTCTTCTCTAGGAGACCCCAAGGTTACACCGGCAAAGTCCTCCCCGTGGTAACTACTCAGCTCTTAGGAATTTGTAAAAACAGCCTCCTGGGATTTGGAGGCTGACGCTTGCTTCTGCTTCTGTGAAAGTCTGTGGTTCTGTAAAAGCCAGAGACCACTTCTCTAGCTTGATTCAAACTGACCAATGAGAAAGGTACTCATGGGCTAGAACTTTTTGACTAGAAATAAAAAGGAGAAGACTGAGCCAGTCAGGAGCACGGAGGTTTTGAAATCTTCTGTGTCATCACTCTGATGGCTGAAATGAGGCCTTTCCTCTTCTATTCATGGTGTTTGGGTGCTCTTTCTCTCCAATGGGTCTCATCTTCCTGCAGCAAAACTACAGGCTAGATGCAGTGGCTCACTCCTATAATCTTAACACTTCTGAGGCCAAGAAGTGTTCACTGAAAGCACACATAGTGAGAGTAAGATGGAGTTAGGCTAGGGCCAAAAGGACATAGCTGGTCTAGTTGGTTTAGTTCCTAAGTGACCTTTACCTCCTGTCTCCCATTCTTAAATTTAGACCCCATCCTACAAATGCCTATCTTGAGTAGTTTAGTGGATTGATTTAGGAGATTAACTTTTGAATTGGAATGCTGTAATAGGTCACTGAATTATGCTGATTATTATTTAAAGTAAGGGTTAATATGGTTTTTGCTGTATTAATTTTTATGGGTAAAACCATGATTTTGGAAATGGAAGAACAGAATGGTATTAGATAGACTATTATCACTGTTATCCAGAATTGCTGGCCTTTGACAAATAAAGTTTGGTGGACCTAGCCCCATCTCTGCATATTGGCTGACAGTGACAGGCAGCCAGACCCTCTTCAACTAGTAACACCACTTCTACAAAAAATAGAGAAGTTAGCTATGCATGGTGGTGCACACACTCCCCAGTCTCAGCTACTCAGGAGGCTGCAGCAGGACCATCACTCTCGCCCAGGAGTCTGAGGTTGCAGTGGCTATGATGATACCGCTGCACTCTAGCCTGGGTGATGAGTAAGACCTTATCTCAAAAAAAAAAAAAAGAAAAGAAAACTACAGCACAATATCCCTCTTGAAGACAAATAAAAAAAATCCTCATAACAAAATAATACCAACTTAAATCCATACATAAAAAGGATACCTAGGCAGCACCATAGCTCAGTCGGTAGGGTGCCAGTCACATACACCAAGGCTGGCGGGTTCGAACCCAGCCCAGGCCAGCTAAAAACAACAATGACAACTGCAACAACAACAACCAAAAAAAAAAAAAAAAAGCATGGCATTGTGGTAGCTACTTGGGAGGCTAAGGCAAAAGAATCACTTACACCCAACAAGAGTTTGAAGTTGCTATAAACAGGGACACCACAGCACTCTACCCAGGGCAACAGCTTGAGACTCTGTCTCCAAAGAAAAAAAAAAAAAGATAACTATTACATAATGACCAAGTGGTATTTATCCCAGGAAAGCAAGACTGGTTTTTGAGTATTGTCAAAAATTATTGCATGTAATTTACCATATCTATAGATTAAAAAAAGAAAATCATAGTACACATATTATCTCCATAGATGCAAAAAAAAAAATCTGACAAAATACAATTTTTTTTTTATTTTTTATTTTTTTTTTTGAGACAGAGCCTCAAGCTATCCCCCTGGGTAGAGTGCCATGGTATCACAGCTCATAGCAACCTCCAACTCCTGGGCTCAAGCGAGTCTCCTGCCTCCGCCTCCCAAGTAGCTGGGACCACAGGCACCCGCCGCAACGCCCGGCCATTTTTTGGTTGCAGCCATCATTGTTGTTTGGCAGGCCTGGGCTGGGGATTCGAACCTGCCACCTTAGGTGTATGTGGCTGGCGCCTTAGCCGATTGAGCCACAGACGCCGAGCCAACAATAGGCTTTAGCCCAAGAGTTTGAGGCTGCTGTGAGTTATGACGCCACAGCGCTCTACCAGGGTGATAAAGTTAGACTCAATTAAAGAAGAAAAAGAAAAAAGCCTGAGTTTAGGAGGTTTAGCAAACATAATGTAAGAAAAAGAAGAGGCGGTGACAGGGGAGCCTGTAGATTAAAAGAAGCTTCAGAGATGTATTTGCTGAGCCCCGGAGGACTTCCAGGTCCATTTTGACTTGAGCAAATTGTTAAAGAAAATTAAACAGGGAAATTTGAACCCCAACTGGATATTTAAGAATATTAAGGAGGAGCAGTTAATTTTTTAATTTGTTTCAGAGTGATAATATGGCACTGGGGCTCTATTTTGTTAGAGTCCTTCTATCTTTTAGAAATACAAAGTAACAAAGGGATACGAACAACAATGTATGGGGGGAAGAGGAGGGGGAGTGTAGATGGTGCAGTTGATTAGGGGCTGACCTTTGTCAAAGCTGAGGGGGATGAATATTCTACTCTCCACTTTTCCTTATGTTTGAATTTTTCCATATTAAAAAATGTTTAAAAGGCAAAAATTGAACTTAAAGAGGGATGGATCAAAGCAATATCAAAATGAGAGCAAATTTAAGGCATGGTGGTTCACACCTATGATCCTAGGACTCTGAGTGGCCAAGATGAGCAGATTGCTTGAGGTCAGGAGTTTGAGTTGCTGTGAGCTATGATGCCACATCACTCTACCCAGGGCAACATAGTGAGACTCTGTCTCAAAAAATTAAAGTCATGATTTTGATTTTAATTGTTTTAAAAAAGAACAAAAGGGCTCGGTGCCTGTGGCTCAAGTAGCTAAGGCGCCAGCCATATACACTTGAGCTGGTGGGTTCTAATCCAGCCCAGGCCACCAAACAACAATGATGGCTGCAACCAAAAATTAGCCAGGCATTGTGGCGGGCACCTATAGTCCCAGCTACTTGGGGGGCAGAGGCGGGAGAATCACTTGAGCCCAGGAGTTGGAGGTTGCTGTGAGCTGTGACGCCATGATACTCTATCCAGGGGGATAGCTTGAGGCTCTGTCTCAAAAAAAAAAAAAAAAAAAAGACAGGTTGATCAGCACCTTAGTCTTTACCACTAAACCTTCCAGGAGGTGGGTGCCCTGGTGAAGCCACCCTCCAGGGCTGATTGTGCCTCCCTGCCAAACAGCATTTTCCCATGATTATTTATACTGTACTCCTACTTACAGTCACTCCCGTCACCTGCCCCAACTTTAGAGAAAGGACAAGAAGCAGGAGAATTACTGGGGCCTCCTGGTCAGACCACCCACACCTTCTTCCTTCCCACAGCAGACACCAGATGTGGGGGCTAGTGTTGGCCTGGGCTTTTGTTCTTGTTTCCCCCTCCGACTTGGACACAGATCATGCAGCCTGGGGCCCTGCTGCTGAAGCACACACAGGAAACGCCAAAACCCACTTGGGGAATGTGGCTTCAAGAGAATCAGAGCCCTGGCTCGGCGCCTGTGGCTCAATCGGCTAAGGCACCAGCCACGTACACCTAAGGTGGTGGGTTCTAATCCCCAGCCCGGGCCGCCAAACAACAATGATGGCTGCAACCAAAAAATGGCCGGGCGTTGTGGTGGGCGCCTGTGGTCCCAGCTACTTGGGAGGCGGA
>CAUYQV010036455.1:0-18107 GCA_963574575.1 Galagoides demidoff
ACTACACTTTGTCTCTTGTCTTTCTTTACCTTCTAGGCGTGACCTCCAAGTCTGAACTGTGTGCGTGTTCTTTCATTCTCCTTCTAAAGCTACTATAGCTCTCTTCTCCCTTCACATACCGAACACGCACGGTGCCGCCCTCTCCGCCGGACGGGGAAAGGCGACAATGGAGGACTGACACTACCTGACTTCAAGACTTACAATAAAGCTACAGTAAACATGCCAGTGTGGTATTGGTGAAAAAATAGACAAAATAGAAGAGAGAGCTCAGAAATAGACCCACATAAATGTAGCCAACTGGTCTTTGACAAAGGAGCATAGGCAATAAATGGAAAGAATATATTTTTTTCTAAAAAAAAACAAATAGTGCTGGATGTGTTCATCATTGCTGGACCAAGGAGTCCATCTGCCTGTCTCCCAAATCAATCAATGGGGAAGTGGATGAGAGATCAAGTTTCACTTTTATTTTCAGATGATTCTGGAGAATAGCAAGGACATCTCCCCACAGAACTGCTCTGCCCTCCTCTTTTTCTCGTTACTTTTATATTCTCACAGTAAGCATTAGTAATGTCAAACAGATTCCCCCAAAGGTTACAAAGTTACATAACATCTTCCCTTAGAGTGGCTGTATCTTCAAAGCATTTTTATTCTCTACTAAATTTATAGTTAGTCAATACTTGTCTGGGTGTACAGAGTGCCCTGGGTCCTTCACCAGTACCATGGAGTCCAGTTCCCCAACTTATCTATGCCAGTAGGCCTCAGAAGTGCATAAACAATCTCCAGAATCTCCAGATGTCAGCATGTAGGCTCCTCTGGCCCTGTTAGTGCCTGTCCAGCACTACCTTGCATGAAATGACCATTCCGGTTAACAGTGGCTGTTATCACTTCCATATGCAAAAATAAATAAATAAACGAACAAAAAAGAAGAATCTAGACACAGACCTTACACATTCACAAAATTAACTGAAAATGGATCACAGACCTAGATGTAAAATGAAAAACTATAAAGATTATAGAAGATAGCATAGCATAGGAAAAAATCTAGGTGACCTTGTATAAGGCAATGAAATTTTAGATATGACACCAAAACTCATGAAAAAAAGAATTGATGAACTTCATTCAAATTAAATCTTCTGCTCTACAAAAGACACTGTTGAGACTGTAAGACAAGCCACACACTGGGAGAAAACATTTGTAAAATATGTATCTGGTAAAGAACTGTTATCCAAAATATACAAAGAAGTGTTAAAAATTATCAGTAAGAACACAAATAATCTGATTTTAAAATGGGCAAAAGACCTGAAAAGATACTTCACCAAAGAAGATATACAGATAGCTAAAGGAAATTTGAATGGGAAAAAAAAAAAAAAAAGATATACAGATAGCAAATCAAATCAGCTTACGAAACAATGTTCAATACCATATGTTACTGGGAAATTGCAAATCAAAACAATGAGACAGTACTACTGCAGAACTATTTGAGTGGAAAAACCCAAAACACAAATGCTGGTGAATATATGAAGCAATGGATCTCTAATTCGTTGCTGGCGGGACTGCAAATTGACATAGCCACTTTGGAAAACAGGTTGGTATTTCTTATAAAAGAAACACACTCTTACTCTATGATCCAGCAATTGCACTCTTTACCCAAAGGAGTTAAAAACTTATGTGCACACAATAACCCTATACATGAATGTTCATAATAGCTTTATTCATAACTGCCAGAACTTGGAAGCAACTAAGATGTCCTTCCATAGGGGAATGAATATGTAGCCTGTGGGACATCCAAACAAGGGAATAAGCAGAAAGCAATGAGCTATCAAACCATGAAAAGACATGAAGAAAACTTAAATGCACATTACTAAGCAGAAGATGCCAAACTGAAAAGACTGCCTATTGTATGATTCACTTTTCGTATGCAAAAACAAAACTATCAAGTCAGTGAAAGGCTCAATGGTTACCAGGAGTTAGCAGGGAGTGGAGGATGAATAAACAGAGCACAGAGGATTGGGGGGGGCAGTGAAACTATTCTGTATGTCACTATAATGGTAGGTACACGTCATTAAACATTTGGCCAAACCTATAGAGCATGCAACACGGAGAGGGGACCTAATGTCATCTAAGGACTGTGATAATGATGATAATAATGTGTCAGTGTAAGTCCACCAATCGTGTGGGGTTTTGACGGTGTGTGTAGGGGCAGGGAGAGATGTGGGAAATCTCTGTACTTTCTGTCTTAGTTTTGTTCTTAACCTAAAACTGCTCTAAAAAATAAAGTCAATTATGGTAAAAAATAAAAAATTTTAAAAGTAAACATCCAAATGTTACCCTCAATTCTGTGAGTTGAGGTTTGATCTATAGGCACAGACTGTTACCCTTAATAAAGTACAGTAGTCCCTCAGTGGGCCATGGTTTCACTTTCCAGGGTTTCAGTTACTTAGTTAAACAAGGTCTGAAAATACTATATATAATAAGGTGTTTTGAGAGAGAGTTCACATGCACATAACTTTTATGACAGTATGTTGTTACAATTATTGTATTTTGTCATTAGTTACTGTTATAAATTAAACTTTATTATAGGTATGTAGGTATAGGAAAAAACATAGCATATGGGATTTTGCACTCTCTATGGGGTCTTGGAATGTATTCCCTGAAAATTAGAGGAGAATGTTGTATTCAAGAAATACACATGTTTGCCGATAGAATGAATGCAAATAAATTTATTGCATAAATTATTAAATAAACTCTCATTTAATTGAATTAGAATGTGATTTTCTTGGTTTCAGACACAGAAACCAGAAAATCTTCTGTCCCCTTCCCTTCAGACCTTCTCTAAAACTTAGTCTAGAGGATCCCCATGAATTTCATTTGAGGCAAATGAGCTACAAACCACTCAAAACACTAAGAGGTTTAGACAGGAATATAGTGTCCTCTGTCTAGTGTTCTGCTAAATTGAGAGTCTTTGTGGTTTGGAGAACCATGTGATGGAGCATCTTCAGGGTTTTAATTCACACAGCAAACTAATTCATACATGTGCATAGGTTAAACAGGTTGTGTACTCACTACCTACAAGCTACTATGCTGAGCAGTGGGAATGGAAAGCTCAGTAAAAGACAGCCCCTAAAACTAGAGTACTGAAAAAGGCAAAGTAGGGGAAGTCAAAGAGGAGGTAAGTTTAGAGTGGCATTTCGGCTTATATTCCCGATTTGGAAAATATTTCTATTTGTCTCTTGGGGACAGAATATCAAAAAATCATGTAAAGCAGATTTCTTCTACCAGGAACTGATAGCCAAATCGAACACCATAAGGCCAAACCCAGGACCATCCCATTAATTCAGTTTCCCTGCTAAGTGCCACCTGAAAAAAGAGCAAATGCATTAGCCTAGAATCTGCAACATCGGGTTAGGGCACAAAACTACAGATCTCTAGGACAGGAAATGTGCTTATCTTCCCATTAGAAGCACACTTCAAAGGCTCAGGCACGTACTTCAAAGGGTGTTTACCAGCCTGTCTCTCTGATGCCTTCATCTAGTAGCCAGTAATAGCAGCCCATTAGCACCTCATTAGCCAGGGCTCAAGAATGCTGGAAGAGAGTCCTGGACCAAGGAAGCATCCCCAGACTGAAACCAAGAAAATTCCTCCAATTTTAGCACTGTTGTGGACACTCCAACGGTCAATCACCACCCGTCCCCCCAGTGATACATATCTGGAGGTGTCAGTTAGACAAATATAGCAACGTAGGACAAACTGTAATGTCCACATATCATATAGCCATATCTTCCCTTAAAAATATGACATCAGGTCTGGGAGAACTTTGCCCACAGGTGTCTTCCAAATCCTTAACTGATTTTTTTTGTATTAAATCGTAACTAAACATTAATGCATTTATGGGGTACAATGTGCTGATTTTATATACAATTTGGAAGACTTACATCAAACTGGTTAACATAGCCTTCACCTCACTTACTTAATTATTGTGTTAAGACATTTATACTCTACACTTAGTAGATTTGACATGTACCCTTGCAATATGCACCACAGGTGTGGTCCCATCTATTACTCTCCCTCCATCCAACCTCCCACCTCCCCTCCCCTCCCCTTTCTCTTCCCTCCTTCATCCTGGGCTATATTTGTGTTTTATCTTTCATATGAAAGTGTGGGTGATTACAATATTGGTTTCATAATAGTATTGAGTACACTGGATACTTTTTCTTCCATTCTTGAGATACTTTACTAAGAAGAATATGTTTCAGGCTCAGTGGCTAGGGCGCCAGCCATATACACCAGAACTGGCAGATTTGAATCTAGCACCAGCCTGCCAAATAATTACAACTACAACAAAAAATAAAAATAGCCAGGCTTTGTGGCGGGCGCCTGTAATCCCAGCTACTTGAGAGGCTAAGGCAAGAGAATCGCTTAAGCCTAAGAGTTGGAGGTTGCTGTGAGTGTGACACCATGGCACTATACCTAGTGACAAAGTGAGACTCTGTCTCAAAAAAAAAAAAAGAATAAATTCCAGCTCCATCCATGTAAACATAAAAGAGATAAAGTCTCCATCTTCTTTTAATGAGACTATGCCCTTAGAATTAGACTCTTAACTTCTTGGTCTCTTCTGCTTTCCAAGTATTAAAATTACTATTGGTCGTACATGATTTAATCTGGTAATTAATAGCACAACACCTGCCATGTTGCAAGCTGAAATCCTCACAGAACAGTTTAAAACATTCTTTCCTTACAAAAAGCAAAATCATTTCCCTGAAGACATCCCACTGTTTGTATATAGTATCTGCTTACATGGCATAGTGCAAGAGAGCTAGACCCACTTTATAAATTTTTCCAGATGCATCTCACTTAGTACCCATCAGACTGAACAGTCAAACACACCAACCTAAAAACGTTAATATAAACTGTTTGGTTGCCAGATAACTAAGATTTTCAGAAACTTCGTAAGTGTTATTTGAATGTTAAAGGAAGGTCAAAAATTCTAACATATTGCAGGGGGAGAGAAGACTTTTTGATGCTGATTCGTCTATAGTAGAGTATTCTCTTTTTAAGGAACTAAAAAGAATAGTGGGAATAGACGATGAAAATGAAATGACTAATATTGCTTTAAAGTAAGGGGCATTTCCAGTAAAACAGGATCAGTATTCTCCAAATCCTATGACCCAGGAGAAGGGTCAAGTTTTCTGTGGAATATTGAGATGGAAAGGTCAAGTTTTCTGTAGAATATTGAGATGGAAATTCCATCTAATAAAGAATGAAAGGAAAAATAAACTATCTTACTTAATATGCTATAATATAAAAACACAAGTTACTGATCATAAAAATTTTATGTTATTGCTAAGAATCTGATTAATAACATAATGAAAATAATACAAATACAAATCTACATACAAAATTTTAAAAGTATAAAAAAGGGACATGCAATCATGCAATAAAACCTGATTCTTCCTCCCGCTCCTAATGTGAATTACCATTAATGGTTTTCTTCATTAGATGCTCAATCCATGAAGCTATGCATTTCTTATTCGAATAAACACATATACATTGTTCTGAGTCTTTCTTACTTAATAACATATTTTGAAAATATTTCTATATGATAAAGATATATTTATCTTCACCTTACATAAAAGATAGCTCTACATTTTTCTTTTTAATGGCTGCATGATATTCTACTGTACAAATTTATATTATTTGGGCATTTACCTTTGTGTTGTTTCAAGTTTAGCGAATTTTTCTTTTGTCAGAATTTGCTTTCAATGTTGTAATAATTTTGTAAAAATCAATTGGAAGCTCTTCTTGACTTAATTTTGGGACATTATGTATGGAGCTTTGATATGTATTCTAAAGGTTTGAAAGATTCACATTTAAACTACCATGAGCCCTAAGTATTTTTTTTTTTGAGACAGAGTCTAACTTTTTCACTCCCAGTAGAGTGATATGGTGTCATAGCTCACAGCAACCTCAAACTCTTGGGCCCAAGTGATTCTCTGACCTCAGCTTCCTGAGTAGGCTGGGACTACAGGCACCTGCCACAATGCCTGGCTATTTTTAGAGACAAGCTCTAGCTCTGGCTCAGGCTGGTCTCGAATCTGTGACCTCAGGCAATCTACCCACCTTGGCCTCCCAAGTGCTAAGATTACAGGCTTGAGCCACTATGCCCAGCCTCCATTTTACTTTTTAAGGGTAATGCTATCACAATATTTTCTTTTCCTTGCAACTGTTCATTACAAGCTTTCCCTGACACCTAAGATCAATTTGAATCATAAGTACTTTCCTTAAAAATCATCTATGTATCCAAGTTTTCAAATATATTCATGAAAAAAATCATAAACATTTCTTATAATCCCCTCTGTATGTACTTATTTTTCTCTTGGTTTCTAATTTTTCCTTCTATGACCTCTCATTTCCAAAAAACAATGTCTTCTTTAACTTTTTTAATAGTATAGAATATTATACATTTAAAATATTTTTTCACTTCCTGGCATAATCATTAGTCTGATATAAATTATTCATCTATCTCATATAATGATAATTATTGAGCACTTTCTAAATGCAACATGGATGAGTTCCTATTCCTCTTTCTTCTCTCTGAAATATCTCTGCATAGATTCCATTCCATCTTTTCAGATGATGACTGTGTTAGTCTGTTAAACCTGCCATAACAGAAAACCACTGGGTGGTTTAACAGAAATGTGTCGTACATTCTTCAGCTCCAAGATCCAGGTGCATGGCAGGGTTGATTTTTCTTTTCTCTTTTTTGGTAGAGACAGAGTCTCACTTTGTTGCCCTCAATAGAGTACCGTAGCATTACACAGCTCATAGCAACCTCCAATTCCTGGGCTCAGGCGATTCTCTTGCCTCAGCCTCCCGAGCAGCTAGGGTTGATTTCTGATGAAGCCCCTCTTGTTGGCTTATAGATGGCTGCTTTGTCACTGTTTCCTCACACGGCTTTTTCTGTGTTCATCAGGGAGAGAGAAAACTCTTATGTCTCTTCATTTTTATTGTTTTTTTCTTAAGACAGAGTCTCTGTCACCAGGCTGGAGTGCATGGAGTGTGGTAGCATGGTAGCACAATCACAGCTAACTGCAGTCTCAAAGTCCTGAGCTCAAGTGATCTTCCTGCCTCAGCCTCTCAAGTAGCTAGGGCGACAGGTGCACACCACCACAGCTGGCCAGTTTAATATTTTTACTTTTTTGCAGAGACAGTATCTACATTGCTGGGCTGGTTTTGAACTCCCAACCTGGAGGGATCCTCCTTCCTCAGCCTTCCGAAGCACTAGGAAATTCACATGTGTGCCACAGCACCCAGCCTCTTCCTCTTCTTTAAAGACACCCATTCATTGGAGTAGAGCCCCACCCTTACGACTTCATTTAACTTAATTACCTCCTTACCAGGCCCAATCTCCAAATACCATTACAGGAGGAGTTAGAGGTTCAACACACAAATGTGTGGGAACACAATTCATTCTATAACAATGACATCTTTGAGTAGGGACAGTTCTTTAAGGACCAGATGAGGCTGGTATGGATTGCATCTATCTTGAATTTAAAAACAGGTTTGTAATATAACTTTTAATAATGGCTGTGTCTAACAATTGATATGCAAAGTTTCAAAAATGTACTATAGAGAGCAGATATGAGCTGGCTCCAGCAGACCACACCTGTCTTCCTTAACAAATCTGTCTGCCTTCTGTCTTCCCTCTTCCCAGTGGTCAGCCCATTTTTGATAAAATGCTGTGTTTGAGCAACTCTGAGTTGAGGCGCTGATCCTGCTCCTCCTCAGCAGTGTCAACCTGAATTCAAAGCCTTTCTGCCAATCCCCAGATCCTGGCATTCCAGGGAGAGATCCTTGACTGGGCCTTTCAGGATCAAGCCTCCAGTTTGTGAAGTGCTGCATTTACTGTGGAGTTTGGGGATATATGGGTCAGGTCACTGGGGCTTTCCTGAGTTGGCTCCTGATTTGACTATTTATTGTCACGGTTCCCATGTGTGGCTATTGCACAGCTTCACTGAAGATGGCCTTTCTTGTCTCTTTTTCACCCTTGTTGTCGTTGTTTATTTCAGGAAATAAACTGGGATACAAACACATTTCTTCTGCCATCTGCAGCCAAAAATCTGCATCTGCTCTTCAACTTAAACATTTTTTTCATTTGAGAGCCAAGTTCCTCCTTATACACAACACCCTTGAAGAACAGTGTCAAGGAGGTGCCATCAGAACATAAGTCGTGGCCCCTGAACAAACGTCCTCACAAACGAGAGTGTTGAGTATATAGGGCACGATTACAACAGTGAAGAAAAGGTCTGTGTGTGAAGACATTTGCTGATCGAATGCAAATATTTAAAGAACCAGATCTTTTTAATCCTCAGCTGAAATGTATTATATACATCATTTAATAAGAAAGAAGAAATGATGTGCATGTGTTTCCCAAATAAACGGAAGAGGACAATTTTGAAGGAGGAAAAAAAACGAGGACAATGACTCACTAGTCATTCCAGTGGTGGATTCTGTGGTATTTATTCTGTTTGTGGAACATTTATAATCCAAAGAAAGAAAGAAAAACAACTACAGTCCCCATTATTCCCACAGAGTCTTCTATTTGCTGAAAGAGAACAGGTCACTCAGTGGAAGAACGGTGGAGCAAAAACAGAGGTATGTGATTGACATACACAGTGTTGCTTTAAAAAAAAAAAGTGCAGATTTGTTTTGGAACACTTTGAGATATGTCCTAATATTTAACATGGAAATACTTGGACAAATGCCCATTTTGGCATATATGTCTTCAAAATTCACCTCCGTAGAAGGAATAAAAAACACTCATATGACCCTAGAGCAAGATAGTAGGAGAGAAAAATGTGTATCTGGAAAGGACAAGAAAGGGTACAGAGACGGCAACAAGTCATTCAATGTGAAACTACTTGTCAGGCTGAGGTCGGCTATCTTCCCACAGGAAGTTGTAGGGGGGAAGTCCTGGCAAGTCTTATCTTTTGAGGGAGATAGATGGTCCCTAGAGTAACAACGACTCCATCAAGTTTTCACAGAAGAGTTTCCAGATAAATAATGCCTTTCCACAAATAATCTGCTCTCGAAAGGCGGCCCCCAGACGGGAGAAGCGGGAGGAAGGGCTGGCTGTGGAATTTTCTGAACATGAACAACAAAGAATGTAAGTCTTTGTAATTGAGGAATGAGATCACTTTGAAAAAAATAATAATAATAAATGTCTAGAACTGAGGCTATTGCACAAGTAGGCACGTTTTCAGAATAAAATGCAATTCTCAGGATTAATCTTTACATCTGTTTCCAGAGGCCTCATTCAAAAGTTGACACTTTTGTACAAAGAACACCCTCGTGCTGACTGTGACAAGCAGGCAGCATTGCCAGCGATTTATCAGCAACACATAAATCTGTGGGAAATACTCCATATACCGCCCAGCCAACCCTCCACCAAACCCCTGCAACCTCTTCTTGCCCCTGAAACTTGGAGGCTTAGAGCGAAGAGAGAAAATAAAAGCAATATAAAGTGTGAGAGGAAAGTAGCCTAATATATAAAATAAAAGACAAAAGCAGATTGGATTATGCCAGCAAGCCATCTGCGCAGCTGAAGGCTTCTTCAGGCAAAAAAGGCTCCACTGTTCCTGAATCAATTGCTTCCTATTCACAGGCTCACTGTATAGGACTAAATTCAAAATGGCTCTCGGGAAATTCTTGCCAATCTTGTGGTCTGATTTTAGGCTCTATTTTTCCCTTTCTTTTTAAGACCCAAGCATGTAAGTATGTATCAGTGCTGTAAACTTGCCAGCGTTCACTGGAATGAGTCAAAGAGACCTGGCATTAAATCACAGGGATTTGAGTTGCTAATAAATACAGCAGGCCCCATCCATTGTTGATTAATTCTGACTGAAATCTAAACACCAAACAACAAACACTCTTCTGAACTGCTCTGGTACCCATTAGTTTGATGTGTTTATTAGACAGGGCTGTGTTCTTTCAAGTTTATTAACAACAGATTAAAAAACTGTAAACAAATCTAAGTTTCTTTTTTATGATTTAAAAGTGAGGGTCCCCTTTACTAAGGTTTTTAGGGTTTGACGGTAAATCCAAACATGGCTAAAAAAACACCATCAAGTCAAATTAAGACCTTGGGACAAAGTATGAATAGTTATTGTCAATGTCCAGCTTCCATTATCCAAGTAAATAATCAAGATTTCTACTTTATTTTATTTTATCTTTTAGAATTGTCATATTTTTTATTAAGTTCATCATTGAACAGGGATTGAAGCATTGTTATAGAATGAGATGTAGAATCTTTACAAATAATATGATATATTGCATACTTTTAAAGTTTATAGAGGTCAGTAAGATATTTTCATGGCATTTATTTATTATACAGCAGAGTTTCTGTAGAACATTTCTAAATTGAGTACACTAGCACATATCCATGGAATATGTTGCACATTAGTTATTAGTAAGTGCTTGAAAGTAGAAAAATACCAGCAAATTGCACAATGTATAAAGATAACCAACAGTGCCCCAGTATCAACAATTCAAGGGATCAAATATCAGAAACACAAATTTTCAAACCTTTGGAATGTATTAACTCAAACCATTAAAGCCTGGGTAGATCCTTGAACATTCCCAAGGTATATACTTTAACAACTTGGTAGAAGTCATACAAGGCCCAGAAAATTTCAAAAAGGCCCAGCAGTAATTTCAATTATTGCCGTTTCAAATTTTTCTGTGGAAACAAAGATATAGAGACACAGAAGTCACATTGAGAGTCCCAGGAAATTTACCATAAAAGATAGCTACCTCAATTCAAGTTATCTAAAGACTACAAGTTGACTTGACCTAATTTTAAAAACACATATTTATACTCTGTTTTTTTAATTTTTTTTTTTCAGAGACAGAGTTTTACTTTGTCACCCTCAGTAGAGTGCTGTAGCATCATAGCTCATAGCAACCTCCAACTCCTGGGCTTAGGCGATTCTCTTGCCTCAGCCTCCCAAGTAGCTGGGATTACAGGTGCCCACCACAATGCCTAGCTATTTTGTTGTTGTTTTTGCAGTTTGGCTGAGGCTGGGTTTAAACCCACCACCCTTGGTATATGGGGCTGGTGCCCTCCTCACTGAGCCACAGGCAACGCCCATATTTATATTCTGTTAATAGGTTTTACAGATATGTAAATTTCAAATACCATGTCATTTTAAATATCTATTGAAATAATCTGTGAATAAGAATAACTTTCATGTTTTGGCTAAACAGAAAAATTTCTCATCAAATCTAGAGCCTTGGGAGATCCATCATGTCCTAAAGTCATGTGAGGCAACATTTTATTTGCAAAACCTTCTGTAAGTGCATCTGCTATTGGACTGGCGAAATATTCCGACCTAAATCTGTCACTGCAATGTCTAAATTTTTCCCAGAGCTTCCCAGACCACCAGAGCTCAGCTTACCAACTCCAAAATTAAATCATTACCTCCTTTAATCCTAAATCATGTCCTCTTAATTTTTGTAGCATGTAAACTACTAAGCTTTTATTCCCTGCTTTTTTTTTTTCCCCATGAACAGATAAAAGCCATGATAGTGAAGATCGGAAGACAAGCATAGCAGATTATAAATTTGATTAGTCCATTCAACCCAAAGATTACTACTATTGTGGTGGTGTGGGCGGTAATTATCTGTAAACAAATCCTTTTTGCCCAAAGAAAGCACTGTGAGCATTTCAAAAACCAGATGAGAATGAAAAAGATAGCATTGTGCCTAAAATGATAAAGACCTAGGCACTTCATTTGAAAAAAGAAAATTGCTATGTTTCATCTAATACATGCTTCCATGAATAACTGATTGAAAAA
Source organism: Galagoides demidoff (assembly GCA_963574575.1). Classification (NCBI taxonomy): domain Eukaryota; kingdom Metazoa; phylum Chordata; class Mammalia; order Primates; family Galagidae; genus Galagoides; species Galagoides demidoff. The sequence continues at coordinate 11,853 of CAUYQV010036455.1, forward strand.
GCGACTGAGCAGAGAAAAGAAAAAAAGAGAAGAGGGTAATAGAGAAAAAGACAGTGGAAGGGAGAAAAGAAAAAAGAACAGAGTGTGTTAAAGCTTATTACAGCAACATAACTCAAATAACATTTTTTATCAATGAAAATTGGACAACACTAAAAGAATAAAAGGATAAAGAACACTGATTACCAATAACTAATGACTGTTCCACTTTTATAATTAGAAAGCACTTTAGAAAACTAAACCATGCATTGAGGAATAGACTAATAAAATTAGCATATTGTTATCTTTCAAGATACATATAGAAAATAAAGAATTTTATGGGAAACTCATCTAGGTTTCTTCAATGCTGTTAGAAACAAAATTTCTTGGTCAGAAAGCTAAAGAGTATTTGAATTGACGTCCCAGGCCCTTGATGTAGCCCTATATTAATAAAATTCCCAGACCTTTTTTTCCTATAATGCCCTGTTGTGACCTAATTCCTGTTGAAGTGGTTTGGGCCCTGTCTTTTGTCTTACATGGAATCTCTTCTCTCTGTATCCACCTTTGAACATTCAACCTACTCTCCAAAGACTATCTCAAAGGCATCAGGATTAATTAAAAGAATATAGTCTGAGAGATAGGTGACCTTGATCCAGAAGCAAATCTAGCTAAGAAAAGAATGAGCAGTAATTACATGGACCAGAATATCTCAAAATTGTGGGTACAGCTTCCTCCTAAAATTGCACCAAGAGCAGGAACATTATGGATCTCTCTTCTCTCAACTGAAAATAAATCTTCTAAGTTCTACAAAGTATTTACTTTGTAGTAACTACCATATGCTAAGTACCACACTAGTCATTAGGTGTCAACTGCCACCCAAATCTGGTCACCCAGGTTTGTTCTCAATCACCATTTCTAATCTGTGCCTTGTCATTTAGAATATTCTGCCAACTTTGGTATTATAGCATATTATAGCATTTTTTGTTATTTGGGTGAGGGGGTGACCACTGTTGTTTATTTTTCATTCCCCACTATATAAAAAGTCCTCAAAAACAAAGAATTTGTCTTTAGAGCCCCCAATGTCCAGAAGCTGGCACATAGCCAATACTCAATGATTACTAATTAAAGATAGGACACAAAACTGACTCTCAGAGAATGAGATCCGAAATACAAATTCCATTTTCAGCACCACTAGGAGATAGCTAAAGCTCATCACAAAGCATGTGAATGGATTCCCAAAAGCCATAGAGGTGGAGCAAGGGGAGGTGAGGGACAAAGTGGCTTCAGAAAGAGTCATCAAAGCAGCCTCCTATTCTCAGAGATAAGGGACACACTCTAAGGTGCAAAACCTAAACCCACTGTTTTTTGCAAGAGTTAGAGGGTATGTTCTGTTTGGTCTCAGGAATTTCCCTGTGCCTGTTATGATTCCAAAAAAAAAAGAAGAAGAGGAGGAAGACGAGGAAGGAGAAGGAGACAGGAATCGATGAAAAGCCATATTTTCAGGGAACATGAAAGAGAGAAAAAATAGCTCCCCACTGTAAAGAGGAACACCATGCTGATAAGAACCTGGACAAATAGCTGCTGATACCCTCAGGAAAAGTAAGAGCTCATAAAAATTACATTCAAAAGCCTGAGTTGAAATGCAAATTTCAATTATCCTGAAACCAATACTGACCCCTCTTTCTATATGAGCCTCCTACAACTATCTGGAAAACTCAACTTATTCAAAAATAGTTTATCAAAAAAAGAACATAATTATTGAATCAAAGATGCAACACATAAAAGGAATCAAAGGACAGGAAATCCAAATGACAGTCATGGACTCGTCTCCAGAGAAACATTGCCATTGAGAAGATGAATAGAGTGACTAAACATTTATGTCTTTAATTTAAAAACATCATCAAGGTAGTTGTTTCTGTGATGCTAGAGCACAAAGTTATAGATAGTTGTAGAATTCAAGGAAGAGTGAGACTAATGGAGGAGATGAAATACAAGCTTACATCTCAAGCAAATAACAGAGGATTATCACAGAAATAAAACTGAAAATAGAAGGTACACCAGAGAAAACAGATGCCATTGAAGTATAGTAAAGGACATAGAGGATAAAACAAAAAAAGCAACAACAACAAAATGGCAATAAAAGATATAAGGCATAAAATGAATTAGGAAAGAAAATGATTGCTAGAGAAAAGAGTCAAAAGAAATCTTCAATAACCAAAAGAAGAAAACTAAAATAATAGAACACATATAATACTGAAATATAATTCAAGAAATCTTTTTTTCTTTTTCTTTTTTTTTTTTTTGAGACAGAGCCTCAAACTGTCCCCCTGGGTAGAGTGCTGTGGCATCACAGCAACCTCCAACTCCTGGGCTCAAATGAGTCTCCTGCCTCAGCCTCCCAAGTAGCTGGGACCACAGGCACTCACCACAACACCCGACTATTTTTTTTTTTTTTTGGTTGCAGACGTCATTGTTGTTTGGAGGGCCCAGGCTGGATTCAAACCCACCACCTTAGGTAGTGTGGCTGGCACCTTAGCTACTTGAGCCACAGGTGCCAAGCCAAGAAATCCTTCTTAAATAAAAGAGGATTTGAATCTATGTGATAGACTATGATGTGCCCTAAAATCTCACCCATAACTGTCAACAGGTAGATAGCTCCTAGTAAAAATTAAAGAGAAGAGGAAGTAGGCATTGGGAAGCCAGACAAAAATACCAAGTGACTCATAAGAAAGAAAAAGTGAATCTGGCACACTTTCAAAAGACAAGGCTGGAAGACAGAGAAGCCCATTTATAATAGAAGTCAGTATAGATGTAGCTACATCACATCTAGAAGATAGGAGAGCTACATCCAGAAAGTCCTCAAGCAAAGAAAATGACCCTGTGATTTTTTTATCTAAACTGTCCTTTAAAGATAAAGATAAGAGATAAATAGTTTTGTACATGGAAAACAATCAAGGAATATTACTCAAGAAGATCTGGCCCCCTTTTCATTCCTAGAAGCCTCTGGATAGATAGGTTCAAGGAAGGTAAGGAAATGAGTGAGGAGCTGTGACTTTCAATTATGGTGAATTATAGCAAACCCATCACTGTTCCCAGACCTAGGGTACTTTCAGTGAGATAAATCAAGTTGGATTTCAGGATGGAGTTTATCTGGAGATAATAGGATAAATTACTACCAAAGACCCCTGTAGATCAAACCATCCCTAACTGTTTCAACAGTTAATACTCTGCTGCTTATTCTGTGGACCACAACACTGCCTTGCAGCCTTCACCACCGGCTTCCAGCTGATTTCCATTGCATTCTACATAGCATCATTGTATTATACTTACATGCATATTCTCCAGGTTTTTACTGACATAAATTAGCTAATTCTTGGAATGACTGTGTTATGTGAATATCTCATTCCTGGTCCTATCTATACTAATTGCTCTCTGGCATGTTGGGATTTGGAGGTAATGAGGCCACTGTGGGGATAGAGCTCCTATAAGCTAACTACCTGGGGTGAGGCACCACTGGCCTCATTAGACAGGGAAGGATGGACTGTTATCAATGAGTGATTTGGTAGTTCAAGATATTAAGATTCGTTCACAATACACTGAAACAGACAAATTTCAACTCTCAAGTTTTACTTTTTCCTATCAATACAGGGTTTGCCAAAGGTTACCATAAAGTTGCCATACATAGGGAAAATGGGAACTTATAGCCAAATGAACCTATATTTATAAAATATTCATGACAATATTTTACAGAGGTAGCCAACGCACAGAGAATATTTTATAAACGTCTTATAAAATGTAGCTACAATTTCCTATTTTCTCTCTGTATGGAAACTTTATGGCAACCTTTAGGACTCCCTATATTTTGTGTTCTTATAAGAATCCTGGCAAGATTATGAATTCATATTACGTTGAAAGCCACAGGCCCAGACTTTTTGTTTCCAGCTACAGTAAACTTTCAACTACAAAGGAAGAGATTCATTTAGAGCAGAGAAGCTCCCAGGACTTAGCATGAGAGCCAGGAATTTAGAACTTGAATTTGTCATTGTTTTCCTTAAATTGTTCAGCACATGCAGAAGCAGTTATCTTCATCTTAAATTTTTTATTGCTACTATAATGGTCTAACAGAATAGTAGCCACTTGATCTACAAAATACACACCTGGTTCAAACAGATCACAAGTCAAACTTTGAGGAACTCTTTTGCCACTCCATGCCGTGAAATATTAGTGATCCTAACAAGGACCACAACCTGCAACAGCAGCGTGGGTTCTTGGCCTCCAGGCAGGAAAGAATTCAAGCACAGACATATGAGTGAGAGAAAAGAATTCAGACATGAAGTATAAGCATAAGCAGAGAGATTTATTGAGAGCAAAGTATACCTTTCAGAGGAAGGCAAAGAGTGAACTTGTCCAGAGAGGAAACAGTGTCATCCCAGAGTTAGGATCTGGCCTAACTTGACCCTAAATCTTCATGCTATGCAAAATTAGGATCAGAATATCCATGAGTTTTCTTGGAAAGTTCTAGAACTGAGTGTCCTTCTCTTTTTTAGTCCATATAGGGTAATTTCCAGGGGTTACCATGGTATTTGTAAACTGTCCTGGGGCTGGTGGTCATGATTTCTACTATGCTAATGAGAGCAGTTCATATTGGGACACTATAGCTTCTACTGTGTGCATGTTCCAATTAAGGAAATTCTCCCTTTTATCTTAGATAAAGATGTTACGGCTAAAGTGTCCCTACTGATTATATTTATCTTAGCTAAGCATATTCACATTCATACGGCTTTCTTGTCCTATTGGCCTTCTGATCCCTGCCCTACCTGCCTGCAGAGTATCTGACTTCCATCTCACCAGTAAATCATTTTCCAATAGTAACCAGATTATAATTGGATTCAGATCCAACCAATAACCAAGTCCAATTTCCTATTTTAAAGGCTTATTTCTGTTATCCTACTCCTACTAATAAATGCTGTATCTCCAAAGGTTCAACCCAAGAAAGAAAAAATGTTCTAGCTACTGTAAATATTAAAATATTTGATTCAGAGAATAAGATGCTTTCAAAATCATTGGGAAGTATGGAATATCAGGAGTTATAAATCTGCTTCTGAAAATATGAAATTTAAAAACCTATCACATATGCTGACTCTGGAAGTCATGGAGTCTCAGCAATTGCCTCTTAACACTCATGAAACTGATGATCAGACCCTGGAACACTAGGTGCAGCTCTAGACCCCTGCAACTTCAAGCTTTAAGTTATTTAATGCAACCAGAGTCTCAATAAAGTCTCATCAAAATTCAATCTTAGGGACTAGTGGACCCAGCCTCTTGGTATTCATGTCTTTTTGACCTTGATTGTCATTAGAAGTAGCAGAATGACTTCTGCCTTATTTCTTCCTTCTAAATATCACATAACTGATGAGCATCCAGAATGCCATTAATGAAAATCCCAGAAGCAGAGCTCACTCCCTAGAGACCAGATGTCAAAAGTGTAGTCTAAAAGACAGACCCTGTTTCTAATAGTAGAATGTGAACATTTTAAAACAATAACTAAGAAAATGACAATGACATGAAGGCTATGTTAACCAGTTAGATGAAAGTGTTTTGGATTGTGTGTGAAAACCCCACACTGTACCACAGAAGGGTATTAATGTACATAGTTACCATTCAATAAAAAAAAAAAAAAAGACAGACCCTCAGTCATAGTAAGTGAGAGGGCAATCTAAAGGTTTCTCACACTGTATAGTGAGTGGACAGGTCAAATAGGAACCCATTGCTCTCTGTAGTCTGTGCACTACTATCACCATTCACCTTCATGCTGCCCACCTCTGTCCACCACTCAGCCCTTTCAATCTCGTATCTACCTACCATAAAAAGAGGAATATTATGAACATTCCTATCACACTAACTATTCAATCATTCATTCCATTAGTTTATCCTAGCTTATGCCAATTAAATTATGTCTGAGTTATAATCAAAGCTAGCCAGAATTGACAAATTTTGGCATAAACCTAACAAAAGCCTAGTTAGGTTTCTATCCTGGAAATATGAAGCCATTGGCTCGGCGCCTGTGGCTCAATCGGCTAAGGCGCCAGCCACGTACACTTAAGGTGGTGGGTTCGAATCCCCAGCCCGGGCCCGCCAAACAACAATGAGGGCTGCAACCAAAAAATGGCCGGGCGTTGTGGCGGGCGCCTGTGGTCCCAGCTACTTGGGAGGCTGAGGCAGGAGACTCGCTTGAGCCCAGGAGTTGGAGGTTGCTATGAGCTGTGATGCCATGGCACT
>CAUYQV010036457.1:0-23042 GCA_963574575.1 Galagoides demidoff
CAACTCCTGGGCTCAAGCGAGTCTCCTGCCTCCGCCTCCCAAGTAGCTGGGACCACAGGCGCCTGTCACAACGCCCGGCCATTTTTTGGTTGCAGCCATCATTGTTGTTTGGCGGGCCCGGGCTGGGGATTCGAACCCGCCACCTTCGGTGTACGTGGCTGGCGCCGAGCCAATGGTCAGGGTCTTTTCCTATTTTCAAAAATGCCACGAGAAAGAGAAAAGGATGGTGGTTCGGCACCTGTAGCTCAGGGGCTAGGGCGCCAGCCACATACACTGGAGCTGACGGGTTTGAACCCTGACGGGGCCTGCCAAACAACAATGACAATTACAGCAAAAAAAATAGCCAGGCGTGGCAGGCGCCTGTAGTCCCAGGTACTTCGGAGGCTGAGGCAAGAGAATCGCTTAAATCCAAGAGTTTGAGGTTTCTGTGAGCTATGATGCCATGGCACTTTACCCAGGGCGACATAGTGAGACTGTCTTAAAAATAAATAAATAAATAAAAATAAAAAAATAAAAGGATGGATGGGTGGCGCCTGTGGCTCAAAAGAGTCGGGCACCAGCCCCATATGTCGGAGGTGGTAGGTTCAAATTCAGCCCCGGCCAAACACTGCAAAAAAAAAACACAATAAAAAAATAAAAGGATGGTGTGGTAGTGAGGAGTGATACATAAGTTGGTACTTGCAAAAGAGAGCTCCCCTAAGAGACACAGGCGTTCTGGGTGAAGGAAACTGCACATACAAAGACCTTGAGTTGGGCGGAGCTTGGCAGCTGGCTAGATATCACAGTGACCAACCAGCATGTAGACTCGAGAGACTTTGAAACTAGTCTAGGGTGGTAGAAATCAGAACTGCGGTGGTCTGTGGGGAGTGTGGTATTGCCGGAAAGCTCCAAGGACCTCACTGGTGTAATTGGGAAATAACCAGACTAGGACGTTGGCTACATGGGCAGACACGTTTATCAAAACTTAGCGAAGAAAGTGTGTATTACATATGCAAACTTTGTTTCAAGAACATATACAATAAAAGCCCTGGCTTGTACGAGCAACTGTGAGCTGGGAAAAATGGTTCCACTGAGCCTTCCGGCTTGCCCCACGGGTGTGCAAAAGCATCCTATAAGGAGAAGCTACCAAAGGTGGTGGTGCCCGGAAGAAAGCGTCTAACCCTCCAGCATACGGACGATGTTGGTCTCGAGAGTGGAGGTGAGCGGTGCAGCTCACAGCCAGAACCGAGGTTACTGACTCCCGCCTCCTACAGTAGTAGTACAGAGCAACCTTGGAGCTGCGCGCTTGGCCCCGCCCTTCGCGCAGAGGCCAGGTGGCGGTTGGGGAGCCACCAGCCCGTTTGATTTCCCGCGGCCGGTGAAAAGGGGCGGAGGGGGGAGGGGAAAGGGGCCGTCGGCCAATGGGTTAGGCTGGGAGCAGTCACGTGACACACCCGGGGCGGGGCCCAGGTGTACTTACGGGCTGGCGGGCGGGGGCCGCGGCCTCTGTGCGAAGTCCGGGAGGCGGGGCCGGCATGCGGGCCGGGGGACTGCTCGGCTAGGATTGGTCTGTGGCCGGGAGGCGGGGTCTGCGCGCGCTGCTGCAGAGGACTGCGATTGGCCTCGGCTCCGGGCCGGCTGCCGGCGTGCGGGCGAGGCTCGGGGCGCGAGGACCGAGCGGGGCGGCGGGTTCGCGAGCCGGGGGGAGGGGCCGGGGCGGTGGCGGCGGCGGCGGCGGTGGAGGAGGAGGTGGCGGCGGGGGCCGGTACTGGACCCGGCGGGATGAGCGAGGCGGAGGTGGCAGCGGTGGCGACAGCGGCCCCCGCGGCGACGGTGCCCGCGACGGCGGCAGGGGTGGTAGCGGTAGTGGTACCGGTACCCGCAGGGGAGCCGCAGAAACCAGGCGGCGGAGCGGGCGGCGGCGGGGGTGGAGCCGCCTCAGGCCCCGCTGCCGGGACCCCCTCGGCGCCGGGCCCCCGCACCCCTGGCAACCCAGCGACGGCGGCCTCGGGGACCCCCGCACCCCCGGCTCGGAGTCAGGCGGACAAGCCGGTGCTGGGTGAGGGTGGGGCGCGTGCCAGGGCGGCTCTAAGGGGTCGGCGGGCTGGGGGAGGGGCAGCGTGGAGTCTGGCAGGATCTAGGAAGCCAAAGGCAGCCTGGCCCAGAGGCCCAAAAGACCAACTGGGCTGGGAACTGCAGACCAAAGTAAATCCCCCTGCTGGGAAATCCTGCAGTGCCTTCCAGGGCAGGAGGGCGGGGCCCGCAGGTTCAGGGGAAACCTCAGGGTGGAGAATAAAGCCTCAGGTCCGGTCACGCCCCCAGGGCGGGACAGTTGGCCTAGTTGACTGGAATTAATACTAGGTAAACTTCTGAGCCCATGAAGCAGGGGCACTTGGGACCCTTACATTGGGAGGGCTAGAGTTCTAAGCCCTCAGTTATGACCTGAGGGCAGCATTTTGTGGACCAGGTGAGTACTCCGTTCTGTGTGAAGGGCCTGGATTGTAGGATATGGGGAACATATCTTAAAGTTGGAAGGGTTTTGAAAGTCTGAGACCCCTGTAAGTAACTCCAATTTGTGGAACTGGGATAAGAATACCTTGAAGCTATTAGTGAAACCTGGTTGGCTTGAAGGTAAGCTTAATAGGTAATAAGGAAGTAGGTTAATTTTTGGAGTTTCAAAACTGAGTCCAACCAACTCCATCTCTTCCCCCATCTTACTGTCCCCACTGCATCTCTGCATGGCAGCAATCCAAGTCCTGGGCACTGTCAAATGGTTCAACGTCCGGAATGGTTATGGATTCATCAACAGGTATCCAAGAAACCCAGGCGGGGGTGGAATGGGTGTCTTCCAAACTAGCCCATGGGATTGGACACTTTCCCAATCTCATCTGCCCCTCCTGAGACACATGGTTGCAATGTCCAGCTGACACTGGTTGAAAGTCTTTAACCACAGCACAAATGTGTGCTTAGTGGCAAGATGAAGCTGCCTCCACACCTTCAAGGGCAGCAGAGGATTAAGGATCCAGGAACTTGGCAAACCTGGCTCTGACCCTCCCAGCTTCTCTGTCTCACCTTCTGAAGTAGCCTCATTATTTTCAATTTGCCATGCCCTTGGGGCAGAATGTGTAGGTTTCTCTGCACCTCAGGGCTCTTGCTGGAATTCCCACTGATTTCCTGTTATGGGCAGCACTCATGGCACCTTCACAACTCATCTCCCTTAAAGAGCTGTGGCTCATCTGAATCCTCTACCTGCTGGGACTCAGGGTGGCAGTGGGGAGAGGGAGAAAGGAGCTAGCTTAACCAGAGGCGGCTGCTTTCCTTCAGTCGGCATCCCCACTCCCCAAGCTCTGAGAGGCTGTAGTGGTGGATTCTGAGCAGAGCCAGGTCTACCCCAGTGGGCCCTTCCCCAGCCTGGGCACCCTGCCCAGCCCAGCCCTTCTGGGAGGCCCTAGTTCCCTCTTAGCAGGCTGACCTTTGTGCAGATCCAAGTGCTTTAAAACTAGAACATTTGTTCTGGGGAAGGGTCCTTGTCTAATTTAGGAAACAGCAGACTCCTGTAGGGAATCTTTCCAGGAAAATTTAGCTCTTGTCTCTTCCCCACACCTAAGGGTAATAGGCAAGTAATGATAGAGAATGGGAGGGCATTTTCTTCTCTCAGCCCTGGTCCCTATGTGTTGAGAGGCCCTGACCCTGGGGGATGTCTCTAGGCTGAGAGTGACAGCCTTGTAGCTCTTTGGAGCAAATTCTTGACACTCCACTTCTCAAAGTTGTTCTGCACCTCTAGCCATATCCCCACTCTCTGTCCTTGCTTGTAGAGAAAGAAGGAGACACTGGAATTTTCCAACCCTAATGGGGGTAGAGGGAGGAGGAGGTGTTGGGCAGGGACAGTTACATCCAGGACCTGCAGGTTCTAAGATGCCCTGGGGTAGAAGGTGGAGCAGTTGGCAGGTAGAGCTATCTCACCTCCTTCAAGGTGCCTTTGCCTTCTCCACTTTCCTCATAAACTTGAGGTTCTCACTGAGGTTTTAGGTATACTTCTCTTTACAGCAGCTTTCTGGGGTACCCTATCTACCCCTAACTGTGGAAGCTGGAGTGGGGGGCCTTAGTGGAGCTGAGTGCTTTACCAAAGTCACCCCCTTAACAAACCATCCTGTTCTGCAGGAATGACACCAAGGAGGATGTCTTTGTTCACCAGGTAAGAGCTAGGTTGGCTTTCTGAGGGGAAGAACCAGTCCTCTCGTTGAAGACCTTTGCCATGATCCTTAGCACAGTCCCCTATGGCTTGCCCACCAAGAAATTGCTCCCATCTGCCTCAGGTGCCTGAATCAACACCATTAGCTCCACTTGTGTTGGGTTACTGATTGGCTATCAGAGTTGTGTGGTAGTGGACATGCTCACTACCTTCTGGGACCTGTTAACATTTAAGAAAAGACTCAGGCACTTTCAGAGGGAAAAGATGCTTGGGTGCAGTGGTTCTCAAAGTGTGGTCCCTATGCTAGCAGCAGCATCACCTGACATCCAAATTCTCAGGCCTCACCACAGACCTGCTAAATCAATCAGACTTGGGGCTGGGGCCCAGCAATCTGTTTTAATAAGCTCTCCAGGTGATTCTGATGCACGCCAGTTTGAGAACCACTGCTTTGGTGGAAAGAGCTCTCAGTGGGATTGAGGTAAGAAGTACAGTACATTTTACCCACTTTGTGACTTAAGACTCTGCTTTTTGTTTTGCCTTTGAGTTCATAGTTCTTGCCTCCCTTTTTGAAATCCCTCAGGGGTTAAGGGGGAAGGGAGTGTGTCTTGGAGACAGTAGTAACTGCATAGTTCCTGAGGTCCCTAGTTGATGACTTTTCCCTTACTAAACTTTGAGCACCTTCTTGCTCCAGCCCCAGCCCCAGACCCCAAGTAAACTGTTGCAAAGAATGAAATTGGATGGTGGACCCAGCAGGGGCGAGAGACTCCTTTTTTCTGTCTCCCCTTTCTTATGGCCTTTCCTCCATTTAGACAGCTATTAAAAGAAACAACCCCAGGAAGTTTCTGCGCAGCGTTGGAGATGGGGAGACTGTTGAGTTTGATGTCGTGGAAGGAGAGAAGGTTTGGGGGCTGTTGTCGGGTACTGAGTCAGCCTGGCTTGTGGGAGGGTAGCCTAGAGGTCATCATAGCCTTTGACCATCCTGGGGCCAGCTCTGCCTCAGGCTATGGGAATGTGATTGTGTTCTCTCACCCAGATGTCATCTTCCTTAAGGCTAGAGCTATTCTAAGAGATGTCCTAAAGAATATGTCCTGGTCCTCAATCTGTAGTGTCTGGATTTCATCTTTGTAGTTAACCAAGCACTTCTGTGTCTGTTCTCCACATGAGGTCCTGTCCCCACTGGATCCTTCTCAGAGTCAGTGCTCTGTAGTAATGAATGGATGACTGTTGCCAGGCCTTCCTTCCTTCCTCCACCCCTGCCCTACCCTTACTTACTTTATTTATTTATTTACTTATTTTAGAGATAGAGTCTTACTTTGTTGCCCTGGGTAGAGTGTTGTGGCATCACAGCTCACAGCAACCTCCAAGTCCTGGGCTTAGGCAATTCTCTTGCCTTAGCCTCCTGAGTAGCTGGTACTACAGGCGCCCACCACAACACCCAGCAATTTTTTTGTTGTTGCAGTTTGGCTGGGGTGGGGTTTGAATCCGTTACCCTTGCTCGGTATGTGGGTCTGGTACCCTACTCACTGAGCCACAGGCGCCACCCATTACCCTTACTCTTAAACTTGGGAGGCTGCAGTAGCAGTGCTTTCAAAAGGACATGTTGCTCCTTCCCAGATGAGTGCAAATACTGCGTTCCCCCTTGGGAAGTTAGAAAGAAGTAGAAGTTAGAGGAATCAAAGCTGGAGAGGGGTCTTCCCCTAGACACCAAGGATTCAAGCAAGTTAGGGTGTGTTGTGTATTTGAGGGAACTGGTTCTGACTATTCCCTTTCTACCTTCCCAGGGTGCAGAAGCTGCCAATGTAACTGGTCCTGGGGGGGTGCCAGTGAAGGGCAGCCGCTATGCCCCCAACCGACGAAGGTTCCGCCGATTCATCCCCCGGCCTCGCCCAGCTGCCCCACCACCCATGGTGGCAGAGGCTCCCTCGGGGGGGACAGAACCTGGGAGTGAAGGGGAGCGGGCTGAAGACTCTGGGCAGCGGCCCAGAAGACGGCGCCCACCACCCTTCTTCTACCGACGGCGGTTTGTGCGAGGCCCTCGGCCCCCCAATCAACAACAGCCTGTAGAGGTGAGAAGCCAGTTATCCCAGTTCTGGGAGGTGGTGAGGATAGAGACCACAGGGTCCCCAAAGGAGGGAGGAAGAGCCGTGGATAACCTGGCCACAGGACAGTTGGTATCCCCAGAGCTCATCAGGGCCTTTGTATGTTTCCAGGGCACTGATGGGGTAGAATCCAAAGAGACAGCCCCACTGGAGGGGGACCAACAGCAAGGAGATGACCGGGTTCCTCCACCCAGATTCCGGCCCAGGTACCGAAGGTAAGACTCCCTTTCTGGGACTCGATTTTCCCTTTCCCTATCCAATGTTAGTCCCCTGGGGAAGGGGTTAGGAGGATGGAAAGGGGAAGAGTGAAGTCATGAACCTGAATCTCCTGGTGAGAGGCCTAGAGCAAAGCTCATGGGCTGGAAGCCTGGCTCCTGGTGGTGGGGATGGGGCAGCTGGGAAGACCTGGGAGGAAGGTGGTCTACCCTGGTTCTATGGTCCCTTCAGGTCATGTCTCTCTCCCTAGGCCTTTCCGACCCAGACCACCCCAACAGCCAACCACAGAAGGTGGGGATGGTGAGACCAAGCCCAGTCAAGGCCCTACTGATGGTTCCCGGCCTGAGCCCCAGCGCCCACGAAACCGTCCTTACTTCCAGCGGCGACGGCAGCAGCCTCCTGGCCCCCGGCAGCCCACAGTCCCAGAGGTGAGGAAAACCTGGGATGCCAAGTCTATTGGGGTAGGACAAAGAAAGAGCTGGGACTGCCCCCCCCTTTTTCCTGTCTTTTTCTTTCCTTTCTTCCTCTATCCTTTGCTACCTTCCTTCTCCTGGCCCTGTACCCACCTGTGGCAGGTGCCCTCATCTACCAAGAAGCCTAGCACAGGCAGTATAGCCCATGTCACTGCTACAGACTAGACTCCCCCTCAGCTCTGCCTGAGCCACAGCACCTGCTTATGGATGTGAATTGGGGAACTGGTTGGGGGAAGAATGGGAAATTGTGGAAGAAGGTTGAAGTTGGGGGTCCTAAAAAACAAGAGAATCTCAATTGGCCACCGCTGTTCTCTAGACCTCAGCCCCCATCAATAGTGGGGACCCTCCCCCCACCATACTGGAGTGATTCCAACTCAAAGGACACCCAGAGCTACCATCTGGTGAGTGGCTGTTCCACTCAGGGAGGGTGGCCAAGAAGGTAGGGGACTGGGTCATGATGATAAGTTACTTATTATTCATGATTTGCCCATTTCTTTTTCTCTCTCAGGTATCTGCCAGTTTTTCCAACTGACCTGTACCCTACCAAGCACCCCCCTTTCCCATAATTCATGACATCAGAACACCGGCTTTCCCCCTTTTCCTTGAGACTCAGGAGGGCCAAAGCAACAGCCTTTTGCTTTTTTTTTTTTTTTTCCACTTCCCTATCAAGGGTTAAAGGAAGGACTCCATCCTTCTTGTTCAGAGGCACCAACTCCCTCCCCTAGATCAGGCTGAGAAGGAACCAGCCAGCTTGTACCTCCTCCTGGTTGTTTTTCTTTCCCACCCAGTTTATTTTTTGTTTCCCCTCAACCCCCTACCTCTGAAGCCATTTTATGAACTGTCATGTGCCACCTGAGCCTCCAGTAAAAACAAAAAACAGGCTTTCTGTTGTCTTGGACTCTGCCTCTTTTCTGTTTTGAGAATTATTGGTAACTCACTGTTGAACCACAGTGGGAAGAGGGTCATGGGTAGGGCCTAGTCTTGAATCCTTATTCTAGTGTTTCTAGCTATACAGGTCTAAACAAGTGCCTTCATCTGAGAGATTCACTGCCCCCATATGTAGAATGGGCTAACATCTCCCTTGCAGAGTTAGTTTTGCAGAGTGCCAAGAGCAGTGCCCAGCACTTGCAGCTACAATTTATTGAGCATTCACGGTCAATAAAAGCAACTAATAAAGATGTATGTAGAAGCATGAGTAACAGCATCTGGAGGATTCTGAATCCTTGAGCTGAGACAGGATGGAGAGAGAGAAAGAGGGATGAGGGGGAATTATGGTCCCTCTTTTAGCCCATCCTTGAGTGCCTTCACGACAGGACACTCAATCATCTTCAAACAGTGACTTTATAGATGTATCTATATAAACACATTCAGTACAACAGACCTTTGGTTTCTTTTCTACCTCTTCACGTATATAAAAATATCTAAAGGCTCCTCCCAGTCCAGTTTCGTAAGGCAGTCTTTCAAGTCCCCTCTTTTCCTTAGTTGGTCAAAAACCTGCCTATGGGTATCGCACTCTCCCGGGAAGGGAGAAGAAAGCTGGAGCCTTGGGGGACAATCAGGGCAGGGCCCGCAACCCTGAGTCTAGAGGGGAACTTGCTGTCCCTTCCTCTTGCCATACATGGGCACATACTTTTCCTGTTCCCTCTCGGCCTGCAAGGCTGACCCTGCAGTGACAGAGGTGATTCCTTTGCACTGGAGGCGTTAAGACAATCCTATTTGCCCAAAGTCCATGTGGCAAGAATTCAGTGAAGTCCCAAGTTGTGGGAGGAGTCCAAAGTGGTGGGAAAGTCACATCCTGCTTTCTGCTTCAGTTTGTCCCACTGAAAAAGTCAGTTTTGCTTCTCCTCCCTCCAATCCCCCTTCTCTAGCATGGGAAGAAAGTATTCGGGGTAGGGAAGAAAGGCCTGGACTATGTTAGGAAGGGTGGGGAAGGGAACGATAGCCCACCCTGATGGCCACAGCCTAACCAACACATAAATATCCAAGAGTCACACAAGGGGAGCAAGGGGGTGCTCAGACCACCCTTCCCTCCCACTTCCCAATTCTACCAGGCTGCAGGGGTTTTCTCCATCCTGGCAGTGATGGGGAAGAGAAGATTAAAGTGCTGCAGAGGAAAGGAGGGTGTCTTTTTGGGGGTGGGGGGGGTAGAGAAAGCTGGCTCTCCCACCCCTGCCTTGCCCCTCAGTCATTCTCATCTGGCCCTAAGTACTCAAGTTCTGTGCTGGGTTTCACTTCCTGCTCTAAAAGAGAGGGTGTCCGGTGGAAGGTGGCAGAGATCTGGTCAAACGTCCGGCCTCGGGTTTCAGGTACTCTTAAGAAGGTGAAGATGAAGAAGCCAAGTAGAAGGCCCGCAAATAGAAGGAAGACATAGGGCCCCATAGCATCCTGGGACAGGTGGAGAAAGAGGTGTTGACAGCATGGGGTGGGGAAAGAAGGGGTAACTTCAAACCAGAAACTAAAAGTTCTCCCGGGGCTTGGGGCTACTGAGGGACAAGGAAATTACTGGGAATGAGAATTTACAATGAGAAAAGGATACCCCAACTCTCCTTTGATTTTCTGCCTTCTTCCTCATCCTGAGTTACTACACTCAGAGGAGATTCCCAACCATGTGTAGTGTTAACACAAAGCCCATACTTTTATTCCTGATCTAAGATTATTCTACTGGTTTATTTTGAAGACACCTCAGTTACTATCTGTTCTAGGTCTGCTCCCTTTTTTCCTCTGATTCTGGTGGAGCAGGTGGTTCACCAAAGTGATCCAAGACCAGTGGTCAGTGGTGGGAGGAGTCCCTGACTGGAAAGCAGTGGGCAAGCTGTGAGTTGCCCCCCCACCCCCACCAGCCTACATTGTGGGAAAGATGGGGTAGCGGGTGAAAGACCTACCGCAACATACTGGAAACCCATGCCAATGATGAAGTTGCAGGTCCAATTGGAGAAACCAGCTACAGCCATGGCTGCTGGCCGGGGTCCCTGGCTGAAGAGCTCAGCCACGATGAACCAGGGAATGGGGCCAGGGCCAATTTCAAAGAATGCCACAAAACCAAAGATGGCCACAATGGAGACAAAGCTCATGGCAGGAACCCGCTCCTAGGGCCAGGCAGGAAGGGTAGAAACTCCTATTTAGACCTTTTTGGATCTTCTTTTGCCCTCAACCCAGGGGAAAACTGAAATCTGGGCCAGGCACAGTGGCTCATGCCCATAATCCCAGCACTTTGGGAGGCAGAGGTAGGTGGATTGCCTAAACTCACAAGTTCGAAACCAGTCTAAGCTATAGCAAGACCCCCATCTCTAAAAGTAGCTGGGCCTTATGGCAGCCACCTATAGTCCAAGCTACTTGGGAGGCTGAGGCAAGAGAATTGCTTGACCCCAGGAGTCTGAAGTTGCTGTGAGCTATAATGCCATAGCACTCTTACTGGGGGTAACAAAGTGAGACTCTCTCTCAAAAAAAAAAAAAAGAAAGAAAGAAAAAAACCTGAAATCTACTCCTCCCAGTAAGCTTGTAAGGGGCCTGTGCCCTGGTGAGCACTGGCATTCTACTAGCTACCTCAAGGCATAGAAAACATCATGGCCTCGTAGCTCTTATGACAGTTAACTCCTCCTTGGCTCTAAAGCTGGGTCATTAGAAATTATTGTTCCAGGTGGCACCTATGGCTCAGTGAATAGGGCGTTGGCCCCATATACAGAGGGTAGTAGGCTCAAATCTGGCCCCGGCCAAACTGCAACAACCAAAAAAAAAAAAAAAAAAAAAAGCCAGGCGTTGTGGTGGGCACCTGTAGTCCCAACTACTCTGGAGGCTAAGGCAAGACAGTTGCCTAAGCCCAGGAGTTGGAGGTTGCTGTGAGGGCAGTAAAGTGAGATTCTGTCTCTATAAAAGAAAAAAAAAATTATTGTTCCTAAGGCTTGACAGGGGCCCTCCCTCCTGGCTGCCAGAGTTGTGCCATAACAGCCTCCCAGTGTAGCTTGGATCCCTCAGGACACAAAAGGCAAGCCCAGCAGACTCTGGAGCCAACCACCCACAGACCTGGAACAGAGGTGGCCCCAAGATTAAAGGTGTGTATGTTAAGGAGTGGCCCTAGTTGGCCACAGAGCCTCTTGGGGCTATTCCCAGGGTTTGGGATGCTGGCCCCCTCCCAGCCCTCAGGCCTCACCAGCAGGAGCAGAGCCACAGTCATCAAGATGGCACAGCCACACATGCCTGCCAGACCAAGGAGATGGAGTGTCCGGCGCCCTGCCCTCTCCACCAAGAATACCTGTAGGTAGGATCAGAACTTGCTTGGCAAGGGATCTTCAGGACACAGAAAGTGGGAGGGTTGAGCAGGGGTGTGGAGCTACTAAGATTGGGACCTCTGGGACACCTAGGGATGTGAAGCCAGTGGTGTGGGCCATTCCAGAGGTAAGCAGTTACCGAGACCAAGGTGAAGACTGTGTTTACCACACCAGCTCCTATGGTGGCATAGGCTGGCTGGCCTACTCCTGCTGTCTCGAAGATGCTGGTTGAATAATAGAAAACCTAGAGGTGAGGGAGAAGAAAAGGTGATGGTAGGGATGTTGCTTCCTGCACTCCAGCTAAACAAGTTGGACTGACATTGAGTTTTAATGGCAGGGGCTTGCTCCCTTCTCCCCTCCCCTGGGGCTGTTGCCTGACCCGTACCCTGCCTAGAGGCTGCCCATACATACAGCATTGATGCCAGACAGCTGCTGGCTCAGTTGTAGCACAACAGCAATGATCAGGGGTTGCCGGTAGGTCCTGCTGCCCAGGAGCTGGGGTATGGACAGAGGTCGCTCTCGCTCCAGCTTCCGCTTCTCATCCTTCAGTTCAGCCAGAGCTCCCGACACATCAGCCCAGCCTGTCAAGCGCTTCAGACCTGGGGGTGGGAGGTCAGGCCTGAGGGGACCTGAGAGGAGGCCAGGTGCTAGCAAGACAGGGTGGAGGCATGAGCCTGGGCTAGACTGTAGGATGAGAGCTCACTCTTTCTGGCAGGCCCCTCCAGATTCCTGATGATGTACAGGTATCGGGGGCTCTCAGGGCAGAAAGGTAGCAGAGCCAGCTGCAAGACTGCTGGTAGCACTGTGAGGCCCAGGAGCAGTGGCCATAGGGTAGCAGTGCCCAGCAGGGAATCCAAGCCTAGCACCTGTAGGAGAAGATTGGGGAGGAAGGCAGGTCACTCAGTCCTGCCGCTTTACCCTGGAGGCCCACCCAACCCCTGCCCAGTCCCCCATGAGGACAGGCCCAATCACCTGGGCAATCAGAATGCCAGTGACAATGGCCAGTTGGTTGAGCGTCCCCAAGGCACCCCGCAGATGAGTGGGGGCGATCTCCCCCACATACATGGGCACCAGTCCTGAGGTCAGCCCTGGTCAAAGGGAAGAAGAGAGGGCTGAAGGCAGGTGCTCACTCCCATCTGAAAGCCCAGGTATGGTGAAAGAGAACAGGGCAATTGGCAGGGCAGTGGTGCCTGTGGGTACCTGAGTAGGCGCCAATGAGGAACCGTCCCAGAATGAGCATCTCATAAGAAGCAGCAGCGTTAGCCAGGGACATGAAAGTGCCCCCCAGCACTGCCAGTATGTTGTTGACCAGCATGGCCCTTTTCCTGGTAGGCAGACAGATTAATGCTGTGAGGGTTGGGATGCTGTGCTGGAGCTCCCCCCCCCCCCCCCGTTCTCCCAACTCTGCCCTCTAGCTCCAAACCTTCCAAGCCACTGAGAGATGACGCCAATGAGAAAGGAGGAAATCATGCCGCCCACAGAAAAAATGGCCACAGAAAGAGCCCAGAGGGTGGTGAGGGTGCCTGGTGGGATGGAGCTGGGTCCCTCAGGCCCCTGCCTCCCAAGCCATGTCTCATTGTAGCTCTGTTCAATCACCTGGGGGTATAGCAAAAGAGTGATTCCCTACACACCTTTTCCTTTCCACCAAACCTGAAGCCCCCTTTCCCCTTTGTTTGGGCATCCCCACCCTGCAGCTGCAGGCCCTTCACCTTCTGTGGGGCATTGATGACCCCAATGTTGTAGCCAAACTGCAAGGAGCCAAGCACAGCAGAGAATACAGCAAGGACCAGGGTCCCAGTCATTCGCTGCTGAGGAGGTTCTCCATCCTGGATGGGCAGAAGCAGAGAGGGGGCATGTCATATGGAATCATGCTTTCTTTCCTTCCTGTAAGGGCCTGGGCCCAGCTGGAGCCTGAAGATACTGGGTTCCAGCCAACATGTTGGGTGAGGAAAACTGGGCCATATTAGGAATTGTACAAAGATCTCAGTGTAAACAGGAGCACACAGAACTCAAACGCAGTAGGGCATGAGGAGAAACTAGATGTTTGAATTCCCAAGGCAGAAAAATGTTTGAGGATTTAAGTCTCAAAATCCCTCTGACCTTGGGACAGGCTTGGCCTTAAGAGCTCAAATTTGTGTGACCTTGGGTGAGTCAGTTCCCCTCTCTGAACCTAGGGTTCCTCTTCTGTGAAATGAGAGTGATGTTCCCTCCTTTGCTTACCTATTGTAAAAATCAGACTCAAATGTTAACAGTATTCCTGATAGTGCTAGTTTTACAAACAAATGCACTATTATAATATCAGCCACTGTCCTTTTCCCTCCCCTCTGGGGGTTCTCTCAGCCAGCTCTGGGGGAGGCCCCCAACAGACTCATGGCAATTCCAAAAAGGACATCCCGGTCATCTCTTCTAGGGGTAGCCTTCTTTATCTCCGCAGCAGGCTCCCCTCCCCCTCTAAGCTCCGACCAACGACAAGGGGACCTGCAGGGGCTCTGCCTGGGACAGCCATCCCAGGGGAGGAGGGTGGGAAGGTGGTGTGAGGGGTGGCAGTGGTGGCTGCTCGCTGGCGGTACAGACTGTCTCCAAGCGGAAACCTGAGCTGGGGGAAGGGGGGCTGACGCTCCCTTCTGCCCCTCCACCAACCATAGGGCCAAGGGAAAGTTCAGCGTCCTGGAGGGTGTCCAGGAGTGGGGGTGGGGACACATGGAGAGCCTCTGGTTCTCGGTCCTCGAAACACTGACTGTGAACTGGGGCAGACGACATCTCCTGGAGGGCAAGATTCGCCTAGGTCTGCTTTCCCAAGTTGGAATGAGGGGCAGGGTGTCCTTAATTCCGGGGCAACCAGGCAAGGGGACGAAACCTGGACTCCCAGAACCCAGTTGTCTGTGCCCTCGAAAAGTCTCCCAGACTCACTCCTCGTCGGAGTAGGACTGGAATCCGACAGTCACGGGTTGGCCAGGAGGGGTATAAATAGCCAGCCCCTCAGCTCCACACCCTGCGCCTGCGCCGGGACCGCCCCCAGCTGACCCCCAACCACGACCCCAGGGCAGGAAAAACGCGACCCGCGCTCCCAACCCGCTCCCGCATGCTGAACCCTACTTCGGAGCCGATCTGTTGGAAGCCTGACGGCATCTTGTTTTAGAAAAGCTGGAGGCTCAGGGGCTGCGGTGATGAAAGACGCGCCTCGGTGATCTGTGGCCCAGACCTGACGGGCAGAAGCCGCAGGGGCTCACGGGGGTCCCAGAGCGACGTGCAGAAGTCAGGACTGTTGGGACCCCAAGTCACAAGCCAAGGAAGCAGAGAGCAGTAGGGCTCCCAGGACTGGCGGAACTAGGCTGTGGGAAAAGACCCAAGAAGCCCCTGCCACTTCACTCCGGCACCCAAGAGCCACGCCCTCCACAACACCCATTGGCCAGGAACTCGCACACCCCAGAAGGCCACGCCCCATCTCTAAGAGTTTGGCTCAAGTTAGTGGGGCTGGCCAGTGAGGCCACTCCTCCTCAGCGTGGCTGACGAGACCAGCCCCTCGGGTTCCCGCCAGCCTGGAGCGGGGAAGTTTTGAGAAAGGATCCTAGGAACAAAAGGCTCCGCCTACCCACGTGTTAGGACTCCGCCCACCAGCCAAGATCTCCGGCTGCTGAAGAAGCTTCAAGTCTGGCGCCGCGGGTCTGAACTGCGGGGTGGGAGAGGAGGGGATGGGCCAGGTATGCTTGGCCTCGAGGGTAATGTAGCCGCCTGAGACAGACCGCACGAGCCAGCGCGCGGGGTGGGTGGGGAGCAATGCCCCGAAGTAACCCCAGAGCGGCTATTTTTAGCTCCCAGGTCGGGAGCCGCCAAATGTCAGGTCCCGGGTGTCCCAGCCTGTCCCGGGCGGGGGAGGACAGGGAGAATGGAACCTTAAAGGGTCCACGACACCTTTCCCACAGCGGGGTGACGTTGGGGGCAAAGAATTCCGTTCTTAGAGGGTCAGGTGGCTGGGCTCCCTGGGCCTGTCTTTCAATGTATATCTCTGCTCCAGACTTTGCCTGTCCAGTCCTTCCTTTACACACATTCCCCTGGAGGCGGCCCGAGGGACAGTTGGTCACACCAATCACACTACCAGCGCTGGGGTTCTTGAGCCGCCAACCATGTGCTGGCCGCGTGGACGGCACGCTCTCCGGAGTTTGCTCAGGGTTTGGATTCTCTGAGAAATCCTGCCCAGCTGAGAGGGCGCGACCTACGGTAGGAGTGTCCAGAGAGAGAAGCGGAGCACACAGTGCGCGTGGCTCAGAAAACTGGCCTCAGAAGTACAGAGCTGTAGTGCCACCTGGAGGGAGAGCGAGGAGCTGCAGTGGATGGGACCAGGGTAACCTCCCACCCACTGTCCCTAGCCATTCCCATCTCCCTACTGCCACTGTGACTCAGCCCTCTCTCTGGAGCTCCAGATTCAGGTGTCCAGTTATACCCTGAATGAGGCAGTTCACTTCATCAGCATATGCAAACCTGCTCCTCTTTCTAGTTCTTATCCCAGTGAATTACCCACCTCATCTCTCCTATGGTGGAAATCATGCTTGGTTCCTCCTGTCCTGCACTGCTCCTTTCCCCCTCAATATTGGTGTTTTGACCTCAATATTGGTGTTTTGAACTCACTCACGTTCGTCTTATTTTTTCCACCTGTACTGCTGCCATGATTGTCCAGACCACTATCAATCACCCTGAGTGGTCTTCCTGCTTCTCCTTTTCCCATACAAGGAGAGCAGAGTACAATTTTCATTTCCTTTCTTTCTTTTTGTAAATTTCAGATCAATATGAAGGTACAAATGTTTAGGTTACATTGTTTTTGTTTCCAAGCTAAAGTTCAAGTTGTAGTTGAGCCCCTCATCCAGGGGGTGTGCTGTATACCCCTACATTGTGCACATTAGGTCAGAACCTGCCAATCCTCCTCCTCCCCTCTCTCCCTCACTATAATATACTCATGCCCTTCTTTCCAGTGGGAATGTAGTTGCTTATATATCAGTTTCATATTAGTATTGAGTACATTGTATACTTGCCCCTTCATTCCTGTGGTACTTTACTAAGAAGAATGTGTTTCAACTCCTTCCAGGTACATACAAAATATGCAAAGTCTCCTTTTTTTTTTTAGACAGAGTCTCACTATGTCGGCCTTGGTAGAGTGCTGTGGCATCACAGCTCACAGCAACCTCAAACTCTTAAGCGATTCTCTTGCCACAGCCTCCCAAGTAGCTGGGACTACAGGCACCTGCCACAATGCCGCTATTTTTTGGTTGTAGTTGTCATTGTTGTTTGGCAGGCCCAGGCTGGATTCAAACCTGCCAGCTCTGGTGTATGTGACTGGGCACCCTAGCTGCTGAGCTACAAGCACCAAGCCAAAGTCTCCATTTTTATGGCTGAATAATGATCCATGGTATATATATACCACAGTTTGTTAACCCATTCATGGGTTGATGGGCAGTTGGGTTGCTTCCATGTTCTGGTGATTGTGAATTGAGCTACAGTAAACATTCTAGTGTAAATGTCCTTGTGGTAAAATGATTTTTTTCATTTTGCATAGATACCTTGTAATGGGATTGTGGGATCAAAGAGTACAATTTTCTTTCTTTTTTTTTTTTTTTTTTGAGACAGTCTTGCTATGTCTCCCTTGGTAGAGTGCTAGGGTGTCACAGCTCACAGCAACCTCCAACTCTTGGGCTTAAGTGATTCTTTTGCCTCAGCCTCCCAAGTAGCTGGGACTACAAGCACCCACCACAACACCCAGCTATTTTTTTTTTTTTACTGTTGCTGTCATTGTTGTTTGGCAGGCCTGGGCGGGGTTCAAACCTGCCATCTCTGGTGTATGTGGCCTGCGCCCTAGCCACTGAGCTATACCCTCCAAGCCAATAGAGTACAATTTTCAAAGGTCTGACCTCATCACTCTTACTTAAGATTTTACTGACTTGGTTGCTCTGTCAAGTTCATGAACAAATCCTTCTGCCTCTCCTATCTCTGCATTACCTATCTCTCCTGACTTACCTTCTCTCTTTTCCTCTCATGTTCTGGGCAATACCTACCTACCTCTGCAGAAGACATGTGTGGTTTCACCCCTTCTATTTTTTTTTTTTTGAGACAGAGCCTCAAGCTGTCCCCCTGGGTAGAGTGCTGTGCCATCACAGCTCACAGCAACCTCCAACTCCTGGGCTCAAGCGAGTCTCCTGCCTCTGCCTCCCAAGTAGCTGGGACCACAGGTGGCCGCCACAACGCCTGGCTATTTTTTGATTGCAGCCTTCATTGTTGTTTGGCAGGTCCGGGCTGGATTCAGACCCGCCACCTTAGGTGTATGTGGCTGGTGCCTTAGCCACTTGAGCCACAGGCGCCAAACCTAGCATATTGTCTTCATTGTCCTATGTCCTATTTTTATTTTAAAAATTATTTATTTCCCAGCTCAGGCAGCATAGCAAGACCTGTCTCTACCAAAAAAAAAAAATTGTGGTGTCACGGGTGGTACCTGTGGCTCAAAGGAGTAGGACCCCGGTCCCATATGCCAGAGGTGGCGGGTTCAAACCCAGCCCTGGCCAAAAACTGCAAAAAAAAAAAAAAAATTAAAAAAAATTGTGGCGGCGCACACCTATTGTCTCTATTTTATTTTCTTTAACGTGGAAAATTGTGCACAGCAGATTTTTTTAATATATAAAAAGTAGATTCGGGCTTGGCACCTGTGGCTCAAGTGGCTAAGGCGCCAGCCACATACACCTAAAGTGGCAGGTCTGAATCCAGCCCGGCCCCCCAAACAACAATGACGGCTGCAACCAAAAAAAAATAGCCAGGCGTTGTGGCGGGCACCTGTGGTCCCAGCTACTTGGGAGGTGGAGGCAGGAGACTCACTTGAGCCCAGGAGTTGGAGGTTGCTGTGAGCTGGGATGCCACTGCACTCTACCCAGGGGAATAGCTTGAGGCTCTGTCTCAAAAAAAAAAAAAAAAAAAAAAGTAGATTCGGGTGGCACCTGTGGTTCAAAAGGGTAGGGCGCTGGCCCCATATGCCGGAGGTGGTGGGTTCAAACCCAGCCTTCGCCAAAAAAAAAAAGTAGATTCAGGAGCACATCCAATTATAAATGATTGTTAGGAAAATCATATAAAACAATAGAATACATAAAAGTGTCAAGAGTAATCGTTAGGGTGCAAAATTCTTGGGGGCCAGATGTCCATGGCAAGCAGGAATTATCCTGGCAGCATCATTAAGAGGTTGACATCCACAGAAGATTCTCCGGGGGTGCAAGCAGCTTGGGCAGGTGGAGGATTTGAATTACATACCCTGATTCATAGTTTTCACAATTCCGTGTGCAATTTCATAAAGATTCATCATTTACTGCTGATACGTCGCCCTTTGGTGTGGAGGAACGTGCGGAGCCCTTTCTGTGCTCTCTGACCCTGAGCTGCTCTGGTTCTGCTGTTCTGACCCTGCACTGGAGGTCACTGTGGATGAGGACGTCGAGGAGGAGCCAGTCTTTTCCTTAAAGTCTGTGATAATAACGGTGACGTTGCCTACAGTTACTGCCAACTGCTGTGCAGCGCTCCTGTCCATGTTTTTCTGCCGTGGCCTTGCGGTGTGGTTCGTTTCTCTGGTCTTTCTTGTAGCATTTGCAGACTGCTTCGCTAGGAGGATCTTTCAGAATATCAAACTTTGGTTTTGTTTTTTTTGTTGGTATTTTCCTTGGTAACACTAGGGCTAATTTCCTTATCTTTCTCAGCTTTCTCCTTGTCTTGCTTTTCAACTTTCTCCTTCTCCTTTTTAGGGGGGTGGTGCTGTGCCACTTGCTGGGCCACCAGCTGAGAATTAATCCGAGGTTTTCCGGTGGAGGTGCCTTTCCTCACGTCGCAGATGCTGCACTTAAGGGCTTCCGCACTGTTTCGGAAGGTGCAGACGCTACAATCCCAAAAGCCTTCATCTGCAGCAGGTTTCGCTAGTCTTTTTGGCCTGGTCGGGCTCTTTTTGTTGCCCATGGTCATGGATGGGCAGTACCCTCGACCCCCCCCACCCCCCCCACCCCCGCCCAAGTTGAAACCGCGCCTTTCAGAGGAGAAACGCAGTCCAGGGAGTCAGGGCGAACCGGCCCCATCCCTCCCCCGCGCCCACCTGCCCTCAGCCTCATGGGCTCTGGCCACCGCCGCCACTGCCAGTCTCCGAACGAAACTCAAGTCTCTAGGGGGCTGAGACAGGCGGATCACTTGGGTCTCGAGGTTTGTGGCTGCAGTGAGCTATAATTGTGCCATTGGGCTCCAGCCTGAGAGACAGGGTGAGAATCTACCTCTAAAAATAATAATATCAAAATAAAAATAAAATACTTTATTTCCATACCCATTTTTTCTTCCTTCAAAAGGCTAACATTCCATTCTAAGAAAAAAACATTAGAAAAGAAAAGACACTGGCTTGGCGCTCAATGGTTAGGGTGCCGGCCACATACACCGGGGCTGGCGGGTTAGAACCGTGCCTGGGCCAGCTAAACAACAATGACAACAATAACAAAAAAAAATAGCCGGGCCTATGGCGGGCTCCTGTAGTCCCAGCTACTCCGGGGGCTGAGGCAAGAGACTCGCTTAAGCCCAAGAGTTGGAGGTTGCTGTGAGCTGTGATGTCACAGCTCTCTACCAAGGGCGACATAGTGGAACTCTGTCTCAAAAAGAAAAGAGAAGACAACCATTTCAATGCATTTAATTTTCATTTTTAATTTGTGCTCTTGGAAAATAGGAATTGTTTTGTGTGCAAATATTTTTAATTTGTGTAACTATCATCTTGTTAAATAGTTCATTCTAATTTTACTTATTTTCAGTAATTACTGTTTTTAAAATCTACTTGTGGCTTGGTGCCTGTAGCTCAAGCGGCTAAGGCGCCAGCCACAACACTAGAGCTGGCAGGTGCAAATCCATCCAGGGCCTGCCAAACAACAATGACAACTATGACCAAAAGATAGCTGGGTGTCATGGTGGAGGCCTGTAGTCCCAGCTACTTGGGAAGCTGAGGCAAGAGAATCACTTAAGCCCAGGAGTTGGAGGTTGCTGTGAGATGTGATGCCACAGCACTCTAACCAGGGCGACTGCTTGAGGCTCTGTCCCAAAAAATAAAAAATAATTAAATCTACTTGTGCTCTACTATTATCAAAACTATTGCTGTGTGATACTCCACAGTGAGAGCTGTACCACATTTTACCTGCTGACAATGCCATGTCACCTCCAGTTCCCAAGTGCAACCAGTAACATGACAACGAGCACTTTCATACAAGGTAAACTTATAGATCCCTGTGAGAACTTCCCTGGAAGATATATCTATGTCTACAACTATGTCTATGACTGTGTCTACATTTACATTTATCTACAGATAAATGACCAGAATTGCTGAGTCATAGAGTGTTCTTATGACTAATTTGACTAAGTACTGCCAGCTTGCTTTTCAGAATGGTTGCCCCATTCTACTTTCATCACCAGTGCAGAAGGGTTCAGCCACCACCCTATCTGCTCAGTGAGCATCCACTGAGAGGTAACATAGATAAGAGCATGGATTCTGGGCCCAAATGGCCTGACGTTGAGCCTCATCTCGGTTACTTACTAACTTTGTGCTCATTGAGGGTTATCTAACCTCTTCATGCCATATTTATGTCATCTGTTAATTGAGAAAGGATGTAATAGTAGTATCTATATCTTACAATGTTAATGAAGGTGAATAATATAATATTTACATAGTGCTTAGAATAGATTGAAAAATAGAGTCTTTTGTTATTATCTTTAAACAGCTTAATTGAGGCAAAATTCACATAGAGTAAACAGCATGTATTTAAAGTGTACAATTTGGCTTGGCACCTGTGGCTCAATCGGCTAAGGCACCAGCCACGTACACCTAAGGTGGCGGGTTCAAATCCCCAGCCCGGGCCCGCCAAACAACAATGATGGCTGCAACCAAAAAATGGCCAGGCGTTGTGGTGGGCGCCTATAGTCCCAGCTACTTGGGAAGCTGAGACAGGAGACTCACTTGAGCCCAGGAGTTGGAGGTTGCTATGAGCTGTGATGCCATGGCACTCTACCCAGGGGGATAGCTTGAGGCTCTGTCTCAAAAAAAATAAAATAAAAAAAAAAAAAGTGTACAATTTGCTCAGAAGTAGGGGACTACTAGATTGCCTAAGGAGGGGGTGAGCCAGGCCCAGGTTGGAAACTAAACTACTGTGCTGATCAGTAGTGGAATTGTGCCTGGGAATAGCCACTGTACTTCAGCCTGGACAACATAGTGAGACCCTGTCCTTAAAAAAAAAATTAAAAATAAAGTATACAATATGATTTTTTTTTGGTAGAGACAGAGTCTCACTTTGTTGCCCTTGATAGAGTGCTATGGCATCACACAGCTCACAGCAACCTCCAACTCCTGGGCTTAAGCGATCTCTTGCCTCAGCTTCTCGAGTAGCTGGAACTATAGGCACCTGCCACAATGCCTGGCTATTTTTTTGGTTGCAGTTTGGCCAGGTCCAGGTTTGAACCTGCCACCCTTAGTATATGGGGCTGATGCCCTACTCACTGAGCCACAGGCGCAGCCCACAATATGATGTTTTGACATATGTATACATTCATGAAACTATCCCTACAATCAAGATAATGAACTTACCTTTCATTCCAAAGTTGTCTTGTATCCCTTGGTAATCTCTTCCTCCAGCCCTTTCCCTGACCCTTTAGGCAAGTGCTGATCTGCTTTCTGTCATTATAGACTAGATTGCAATTTCGAGAATTTTATGTAAAGGGAATAATACAGAATATACTTGCTTTGTCTGGCTTCTTTCAATATACATAAAGATTTGAGATTCATCTATGAAGCTGCATGTATGTATGACTCGTCTGTACATGTTTCAGGTTGTCAGCTTATTGGTATTGCTGGGAGGGCTTCATTGGTTTCTGTCTATGAGGATTATATGTATCTTAATTTTTGTGTATCTTAAAAAAAAATTTTTTTTTTTTGAGACCGAGCCTCAAGCTATTCCCCTGGGTAGAGTGCTATGGCATCACAGCTCATAGCAACCTCCAACTCCTGGGCTCAAGCGAGTCTCCTGCCTCAGCCTCCCAAGTAGCTGGGACTACAGGCGCCTGCCACAATGCCCAGCCATTTTTTGGTTGCAGCCGTCATTGTTGTATGGCAGCCCGGGCTGGGGATTCGAACCTGCCATCTTAGGTGTATGTGGCTGGCGCCTTAGCTGATTGAGCCACAGGCACCGAGCCTATCTTAAAAATTTTGTAATGACCCATGTATCAAGAGTTTACTCCTTTTTATTGGTGATTAATAGTCCATTGTATGAATATACTGCAGTTTATTCTTTCATCTATTGATGAACATTTTTGGTTTGTTTTTGAGGCTATTACAAATAAAACTGCAGGGTGGCCCTGAGGCTCAGTCAGTAGGTAGGGTGCTGGCCCCATATGCTGAGGGTGGCGTGTTCAAACCCGACACCAGCCAAACTGCAACAACCACAAAAAAATAGCCAGGTGTTGTGGTGGGCACCTGTAGTCCCAGCTACTCAGAAGGCGGAGGCAAGAGAATTGCCTAAGCCCAGGAATTGGAGGTTGGTATGAGCTGTGAGCTGTGACGCTACACCACTCTACCAAGGGTGATTAAAAAAAAACAGAACTGCAAGGACCATTTATGAACAGGTCTTTTTTTTTTTTTTTTTTTTTTTGAGACGGAGCCTCAAGCTATCCCCCTGGGTAGAGTGCTATGGCATCACAGCTCATAGCAACCTCCTCCAACTCCTGGGCTCAAGCGAGTCTCCTGCCTCTGCCTCCCAAGCAGCTGGGACCACAGGCGCCCGCCACAACGCCC